>PISW01006400.1:0-109987 GCA_004023785.1 Mungos mungo | reverse complement strand
GAAAGGGGAGGGTTTGTAGTTCTGACAGTGAAGAAGCAACCTTTGTTCCCAGACTCTATTCACCCTGGTATGCCTAAAGGGCAACCCAGAGAATGACAGAAGGATCAGTACCCACTCATTAATAAAATAAAATATACAGTGAGAGTTCAGAGCATGGTCCTGAAATTCTAAGCTGTCAATACAGAATGGTAGTTAAAGAACCCAGAACGGTCATTTATTTGTTGGCAGAGAAATTCAGATCCAGAGGTAAGACAAAAGGAGGACATGGAGGTAAGAAAATCATAGTTAATTCTCTCTGGGATCCTACTGATCCGCCATCTAAAAATCACACACAATGTGGTATCCTGGACTGGATCTTGGAATAGAAAAAGAAAATCAGCGGGAAAGCAGATGAAATTCAAATAAAGTTTGGAATTTACTTAGTGGTATACCAATGTTAGCCTCTTAGTTTTAACAAAGGTACTACAGTTATGTAAGATGCTAACATTAGGGGAAACTTGGTGAAAGGTACACGGGAACTTTCTATACTATCTGTGACTTTTTTAAAGTCTAAAATTAGTCCAAAATTAAAAAAGCTTATTTAAAAAAACAATTGATTTGACTCTCCCTTCAGAAAGATTTATGAATCAATTACTAAAACATATTAAGGGTCAGGTTTTTCAAACTAAAACATTATCATCTCTTGGACAAAAGAAATTGCTTAATAATTCCTATAAATGACTAATTAATTATGAAGAATATTGATGGGCCTTCTAATAAATTCAAAATATAAAATGATTTATGGCATAAACAAATAGAATGAACCACAATATAATCCTGAAGAAAGAAATCTCTAATTCTGTTTAAAATCATACATATGAAAAACCACCTATGAGATTTCAAATTTGGTTGTTTTATCAACATGCTCAGTCATTCAACCCTTTTGCAATCCTATAAATTTCCATCTCTGTATATATTATGTAAACATGAGTTAAATTATCTCATATAATCTGCATTAGGTATCAAATTAATACCAAAAAATGATAATATCTTACTCAATTCTTAAAGCTATGCGGGAGGTACTGGTTTTTTTTTAAGTTTGTTTGTTTGTTTGTTTATTGATTGATTGATTGATTGATTGATTGGAGAGAGTGGGCACGAGCAGGGAAGGGGAAGAGAGAGAGGGAAAGAGAAAATCCCAAGCAGGCTCGACGCTGCCAGTGCAGAGCCCAACCATGAGATTATGATATGAGCCAAAATCGAAAGTCGGATGCTTAACTGACTGAGCCATCCGGGCACCTTGGAAGGCATTATGTTATTCTGTAGTTGAGGAAATTGAGCATAAGACAGATTAAGCAACTTGCCTAAGGTCACAGAGTAAGTAAAGGGCAAAGCAGAAATTAGACCCCAGCTCCATCTGGATTTATAGCCAGAGCCCTTAGTCACTCTTTTTTAAAAATTTTTTTAAACTTTTTATTTATTTTTGAGAGACAGAGAAAGACAGTGTAATCAGGAGAAAGGCAGAGAGAGAGAGAGACACACACACACACAATTCCAAGCAGGCTCCAGGATCTGAGCTGTCAGCACAGAGCCTGATGTGGGGCTGAAACCGTGAGATCATGACCTGAGCTGAAGTCAGACGCTTATCCGACTGAGCCACCCAGGCTCCCCGCTTAGCCACTCTTGTATGTTGTGTTTCTCTTCCTTAATAAAACAGATCAGTTCCTCATGTTTAAAAATGACACTATTAACAGTGCTTCCTGCATGATGTGGCTGGGAAAAAAATGATCTATCTACTTACTAGTAATGGGGAAATCCAGGTGATTTCAGTGAATAGGACATGGCATTTCAGAACTCTAGAATCTAAAAGCCTCCTATCTTAAAATTCCAAAAGGAATAGAGGTGAACAGGATAACAGTGGTCACATGCAAAGGTCATTCACAGGGGCTCCTCCCAGAGACAGAAGGCAAGGATACAAGAAACTTTCACAGGCCTACTTCCCATTTGGCTCTCACAGCAGAAACATCCACACTGAGGAAGCACCTGCTTCCTGGTATAACTTCATTCCTACATTCTTCCCTGGTTTTCTCCTGGTATTAGGGAGAGACTGGGTCAGCTGATTCATTCATTCACTGAACTAATACTTATTATGGACCTACTTACTATATGCTCGGCACTGAGCCAGATGGTACAGCAGTAAAATGGGCAGATGAGATCCTTGCCCTCACAGGGCATATGTTCTAGTGGGAAAAACATAATAGTTATTTATGTTATAATTTCCAGTGGTATATTACATGAAGAAACAAACAGAATAAGAGCACAGAGAGTGGCTGGGGGTGATAATTTTAGAGTACCCAAGGAAGGCCCTTCTGAGGAGACACAGAACTCTTATACAGAAACCTAAATCATATGATAAACCACGAAAAGATCTAAGAAAGAGTGCTCTAGCCGGCAAAAATAAACAGCAAGTGCAAAGGCACTGAGGCAAGAAAAAGGCCTCTTGAGAAGGAAAAGAAGACAGAAGAGATGAGGAATCTAATACGTTGAACTCCTACATTACGCAGTCTCTGGGTTGGATGTACGACTACAGTGATTCATTTCGTCTCAACAGCTATCTGAGGTATGTATTACCTCTATTTTATAGATGAAGAAACAGTGGTTTAAAGAGGTTAAGCAACTATGCCCAGCTAGTACGAGGCAGAGACAGAGTTCAAACACAGGTTATTGGCCTGATACCAAAGTCTGTGCTTTTTCTACTACAGCATATTTAATGCCAGAGTCATAACAAAACAAACAAACAAACAAAAAGAATAACTATGCATAAGTAAATAAATCAAACTCCCTCCCCTATCCTCAAAATATGGGGCTCACCATTTCATTTTGGGTAGCTGCTCATCTCCCCCCCCTTGCAGTAATGTCTTCTTCTAATTGCAGCGGACAGACCTCCAACTGCCAGCTATTTCAATGTCACTGGTCACTTTCCTGAGGATCTATAAGGCAGTGCTCAAACAAGTCCATCACACAAGATCTGAGCGACACGGACTTGCACCAGACGTTGGAATGCGGTGTAGATAAACTGGGAACACGCTTCCTTTAAACTGGCAGAGCCAACTGAACAGACCCTTCCAAAAGGCCCCAGGAACAGCGTTTTCCCTGCCGCATTAGTTCTGCACGTTCACCCAGGCAATGTGGGCAGCCCGAGGCTCATTTGCTACTCCCTGCTGGTATTACTGGTGCTGACATTTTGCACCCAGCTTTGCTGAGGGTAGGTGACAGGTGAGCAGATACAAAATTTGGAACAGGGTAGTTATTCTACAGCAAACTAAAAGGGACAAAATATTCTTTCCCTAGAAGATATATTAGAGTACTTATTCTTTCTAGATCTTTATAATATGGGCTTGAAAAACATAGCACGGTAGAATATTCATGACTGAAATAATGAAGGAGGCCTAAATCCCTATATAAATTCTGTAAATACTCAGAAAGTTAGTTTTTTTCTTTCAAAGTATTTCAAACTCTCCCAATAGATTTATCCTATTTAGCTTCTTGATATTTTTGAAATCAACTTTCCATATTTGTTGTAATTAATGACACTTTACAGAAATTTTGAGAAAAAAATTAAAAGGTAAATTCAGATTAAAATAATTTTTATTTAGTTATCTTTTAATTTTTAAAAATGTTTATTTACTTTTGGGGGAGAGAGACAGAAAAACAGAGAGACAAAGTGTGAGCAGGGGAGGGGCAGAAAGAGAGGGAGAAACAAAATCTGAAGCAGGCTCCAGGCTCTACGCTGTCAGCACAGAGCCTGACACAGGGCTGGAACCCACGAACCAAGAGATCACGATCTGAGCTGAAGCCGGATGCTTAACCCACTGAGCCATCCAGACACCCCTAAAATAATTTTTAAATGAAAAAATTTTTCCTTTAGGGCAAGAACTAGGAAATAGAGAGGTGATTAGAAGTGAAAAATTTGGCCAAACATGTTAAAAATACACACATACAAAATCTGGCTGAAGTTCTCTATGGGTACTTAAAGGAAAACACAATAGTTTCTCCTCTTAAACCCTGGGTGATGTAAAATTTTATCTATTTGTCTCAAAAAGAATTAAGAGAGTGTTTTAAAATAAATGTTGGCAAAAGCTACAGCAAAATTTTTCTTCTCTGTAGAAGATGAAAAGGCAAAGAAAGAGGGAAAATGAAGTTTCATGCAGCATATGAAGTATGAAAGCTGTAAGTCTACCAGCTAAAATTGTTGGAAGAGCTTCAATTCTCAAGATCAAATACATGAAGGAAAAACCAGCCTATTATCATGCAGTAGCCCATCTAACTCCTGCAGGATTTTCCTCTCAGTCCTCCAAGTTTAGTGGAGGCATCTCAAAAGTGAATGTGTATGTAACTGTAAGGGAGTTCATGTTGTTTGAAGAGCTGCAACTCTGTATTTCCTCAAGTTTATGCGGTCACATTTGCAAGTGGAACATTTCAGTACTGCAGGTTTTGCACAAAATTTTACGAAACAAACCTGCATTAGGTTAAAGCAGAACTGAAATCAATGCCTTTTCTGGCCACTTCAGGAACGATTTCCATATATTTTCCTATCACAGAATCCTCTTTTTCATTTAAGTATTTGGCTCCTTCAACACATTCCAGCTCCAAAGCTAAAATGGAAGTAGACTACAAAGTAACCAAACAATTAAGCAGTTACCACATACCACATTTTTCTAGCATAATTCTGAGGGACGAAGGTGCCACACCTACCAGCAGAATACTTATTTTTAAAATGTCCTGGGTACAGGCTTGTAGTTTCCCTCCTCCTGCATTTTCAAATCACCCCAGTATTAACATGCCTCTCTAAGAAGCCTCACCCTAGTTGTTTTGAAAAAATGCATTACACTTGCCTAACACACTGTGTGATACACAAGACCCCTCTTTCCCGAGCTTTTCCGCCTCATCAAGGCATGAAAACAGCCAGAACCACAGCAACAGCTGGGGATCATTAAACCGACAGAAATAGCTTAGGAGACTCCAATGGTGTGTGCATGGGGGGAGGAGAGGCTCAGTATCAGATTAAAAAAATCAAAAGGGCAACAGGAAAGGGGGGGGGGGAGATAAGGTGAAGCCTAAGAAGTCTATCACACCCAAATTTCCTTTACACAGCCAAAGGGATGCACTGAAACAAAAGAAAGGACAGATGACTGCAGCCTAACTTACCTAACCCCCACCCAGTCTCATATGGAAGGCTTAGTCAAACCTAAAACTGTGGGTCAATGAAGACAGGTGGGGGGTGGGAAGGTAGGGGAGCTGTGGCATCTCAAAGGGTCTCAAAGGCTAACCCTGGGTCATCTCTAGTCTGCTGGAATCTCTTAGGGGATGTGAGTCAGTTCTGAGGCTGTGCGACAGTAAAAATCAACTCCAAGAGGCGGCAGGGGTAAGGGCTATGAAAAATATACGCTAACCCCTAAGTGGACTCAGAGACCAACCCAGTCCCAAGGCATCCCTTCAACTGGGGAGGACCAAATGCCCGATGAAATGCAGGCTGTCGGGGCTGTTCGTGCCAGAGCACAACCACGCCTCCAATGCTAGCTTTGTAATCTGCCAGGCCTCCGAAGGTCAGTACAGGAATGTGCCATCTGCCTGGCCCACTGCCTGAGTGTGTTCAGCACATATCTGAACGCCCCACGGGAGCTTTATTCAGATCCCTGCACAGGAGTGGGCTTACGTATCCTGATCTATATGCCTTCAAGTCTGGTTAGTCACAGGATCCCCAGATATTCTCTCTGTCCTCACACTTGCTAGGCTGCCATTTAATATCATCAAGCCCTCTCCCACCAAGGCATTTTCTTCATAAGTACTCTCACAGGACTGTAGTTTCTGACAGTTCCCCACCTGCAAGCCTGAACAGGAAATGATTCGATTGCAGATATTATGACTGCAACTCTCTTTGGTAAGAGTGTTTGGTAACCATGGGATTGCATGAACTTCAGCTGAACATTTTATTTGATGCATCTAATGATTTACTAGAGAAGGCTCCGGGCTGATAGCTGTTCTCAACAAAAACAACTGCGACGCTACCCTCTTCTAGAACGGCTTCTCTTCTAACTTATACACCTTGAAGGAAAATATGCTCTTGCATATTTCCAAACTATACCAGTTTTGACTAAGTAATTATATTTGAACACCATTTTCTAAGGTTTTCCAAAAACACAGCAATTGGCTTATCCTGAATATTTTAAATTAATATTAGGAAGGGTAGGAAACATACAAAGATAAACCCACTAGAGAGAAGACTAAAAATATATATATATATATATATAGTTTACACACACATATAGGTCTATCTCACATACAATTCATTTTAAGGCTGCATAACACCACAGGACAGGGTATGTGTCAAACTCTGTGACTCTAAACTTTTCAGTGTGTGTAGCCTAGGTGGGAGTAATTGTATCAATATATCTCTCATCAACCTTTAACAGAGTACATTCTTTACCGAAAATATAAAAAATTAATGTCATAAATATTTATAACCAATTCCTATGAACATGCCTTGATACCAGGGACAAGGTAGGAATTGAGAAGAAAAAACAACCCTATACATTTAAATAATACTTTACAAAGCTATTTTCACACTTATGATCTTATTTGACCCTATGAGTTAGGATGGCAGACATCATACCCATGATACAATACAAGACACAGGTTTGCCAAGCTTAGAGCAGTTTAGCCAAATTCACGTTAGCAAGATCAAACCAAGAACTTCAGGTTCTTGACTACTGGCTCAGAGCTGGAGTGCTAGCTGCCTACCGCAAAAAGGCTTTCAGCCCTCAAGGAATTAATCTCTGGCACCTAATTAATGTCTTGGCCAGTGTTTCTCAGATGTACCAAGGTTCTTCTCGGTAAGAATCTCACCAATCTCCTGGACCAGCATCATATTCTGAATCTAATTCAAGCAATTGTGGGGAAAGGTTATTTATTAATATCACTGACAACTAAAAGATGTTTCTTCTGAAGGCTAGAATGATTAATATGAGACTGAGTAAAACTGAATTAGAACAGAGTGCTCAAAATGTATGTCATTTAGGATAAACACATTTTGCTTATGGGCACAACACTGCCCTCTAGTGCCAGGAAGCACAGCACCCCCAACAGACTAACAGCTGATGCATATGAACCATCCACTATGTATAAACACACTTGGCTGATAAGCACTTTAAAGGGAGAAAAAAAGAGAAATGGCTACACCTATCACACACACACAACCATCACAACTATATAGGCCCCTCAAAGAATTTATAAGTATAATAGAGAAGAAAAGAAATGTAAAACAAATCACAATAATCAAAGACAGTGTTGTAAGTGCTTTGAGTCTGCAGAGGATAAATCACTAGAGTACAAAAAGGAGCAGGATGGCTCTGCAGCAGCAGCAGCACGTACCCCATCTCTGGAGGACTTCATAAACGGATATGAACGAGAACCAAAAACTAGACAGGAGCCAAGACCTAGCAGTAGGAAATATTATAAGGTTAAGAATGTTAACTAATAACACTCTGATTCAGATATGGAATTAAGAATTAAGTCTGTGAAAGGGAGTAGTAGAACATATCTGGAAATGCTAGCAAACTGTGAAGGGTCTAAAATTGTGCCATCCAATATGGCAGCCACTTGTCACATATGCTATTTAAATTTAATTAAAATTAAATAAAATGAAAAATTCAGTTGCATTTCAGGTCACTGTACCCACATTTCAAGTCTCAAGAGCTACATGTGGCTAGTGGCCATTGTACTGGACAGTACAGATATAGTACTGGGCAGGGCTGTTCCAGAAAGTTGTATTAAACCATAAAACATTAATCTTTCGAGGGCTTCTTCTAAAAAATGCAGATCTGATCTTTGCCAAAGTCTATTATTAATGAAAACCACAGGGCACCTGGATGGCTCAGTCAATTAAACATCTGATTCTCGATTTCAGCTCAGGCCACAATCTCACAGTTTGTGAGATCAAGGCCCACACTGGGCTTTGTGCTGACAGCATGCGGCCTGCTTGGGATTCTCTCTCCCTCTCTCTCTGCCCTTCCCCAACCCTCTCAAAACAAATAAATAAACTTAAAAAATAATGAAAACCACAGGTCCTAATGCCATAGGGGTAAATTAAAAAGTGTGGCCCCAGGGCACGTGTGTGGCTCAGTCTAAGCATCTGACTTCAGCTCTGGTCGTAACCTTACAGTTCATGAGTTTGAGCCTTGTGTCTGGTTCTGTGCTGACAGCTCAAAGCCTGGAGCCTGCTTTGGATTCTATGTCTCCCTCTCCTTCTGCCCCTCCCCACCATTCATGCTCCGTCTTGCTCTCTCAAAAATAAAACACAATTGAAAAAAAAAGTGTGGTCCCTATCCTCCGAGGCATTCCCAACTGTAAACTAAAACAATAGGAAAATTATCACACAAATGGCCTCCTATAATCCTAAACAATTATCTTTAAAAATGGATGCCAGCTTTTAGAATTTTTTTTTTTAATTAGGAAAAAGGAAGCCAGAGCTAAGAAAACTATGAAAGAAGGAAAAGATTATCATCAGGGACCTCTATAACAATAAAACACAAGTGGAGGAGAATAGTCTTCCACTGGGTATTTCTGAGTATTTGAAGAAAGAACTATCTTTATCCCTCAAATATCTGTTTCAAGCCCAAAAGAAGCAATACTGGACATCCTTTACACTTGCACTATCTAAAGCACAATCTATTTCTTCTGTATAATTTATAAAATGACACTCATTTTTTAAAAAACAATATGTACTGACAGAAATCATAATGAGTCTTCTCAAGATCCAACAGGCATACAGAATTTTAGGTACAAAGTTCTAAGCACAGTATAAAATTAGAAAAACATATAGTCAACTGCTTAGGCCAGCTGCCTAAAGTTACTATTCTGATAATACTTATGATTATTCTGCATCTCTGTTTCCTATACATTTCTGTACTTGAAACAAAGATATTCTCAATGGTTCACAACAGGGATCTGAAATACGTAAGTCAAAAGTAGCAGCCCGAAGCTTTCAGTCCTAAACCGTACTATCTCTCTGCCTTCCAAATAATCTTCCATAAATGCTACTGTGGTGTTTCTTTGACATTAGTCCATAACACTTCTGACACTCGCCTATAAAACTTTTCGAAGATCAATGGCCTCTCAGTTTTTAAAACTACTCTCTTTGCAAACCAGGCATTGCTAATCACTCATCCCTTTATCAGTGGATTCATTTATTGCTGATACCACACACTCAAGTCATCCTGTCCAATGTTAGTAAAGTCCCAAAGAGATCTTAAGAATTCAAAAGAAATGTCTAAGTTTTTAGAAAAGTGGCAGTTATAAATCAGTGCTAATGGGCAACAGAAAGCTTTCTAAGCTAGCAGAGGGGAAATGTTGACAATTCTTTTCCATTCACATCTGACAGAACTTGAATCACGTCTTTACTTTTTTCATAAACCAGAGTTCTTCTGAAAGAATTACTGAACTTTTCTGCAGAACTCAAATGTGTCCATTCTATTCCCAAAGAATATTTTTTTTTCAGCAGTTTCAGAATACAAAAGAGGGATGTTCACAGAGGAAAAATCCATTATGGGTGTTAACCTAATAGCTTTCATACATGTGGATGGAATTCTAACAGAAGTCGACAATGTAACTCTAATGTAACTCTAAAAACATGTGGTAAGGCCACCCCAAACTGTCCACACTGACCCAAACTAACATGTAGTACAAGTCAAAAGCCTTCCAAAAATTATTTTAAATTACAATATCTTAGTGTTGTGACATCTTAGAGGTTATACGTCCACTTTCAGTATTTAACAGAGAGAAGAAACTGAAATCATCACCACTAGCTCCCTATTTATTTGTATAGTACCTATGGCCAGACCTTGTTTTATTGACAAAACACTGCGTCTGACCCACATAAAGGGGAAGAATCTCACCTTATAAAGAAAAGTTTTTTTCTTCTTTCTTCCATAATCTAGGTTTGGTATACGAACTGTGCATGGGTGGAAGGAAAGGATCAAGAAAAACATCCTAAACACTGTCCCCATCAGGTCATGAAGTACATACACCCTACAGGACCATGCTTAGTCGTCTACCTGTTGGGGGCTCAACGGGCTTTAACAAAAACCCTGGGAGAATAAACCACCCAAAGTCAATGTTGGATGGCTACTGAGAAAGAGGGAGGAGATAAAAAGACTGCAGTAAACTGAGAAGGAAACAAAAGCATGCAAATCCCAACAGGATAAATATGCCAACCTTCCCGCAAACTGTGATAAGGGGCCAGGCACACTGCTGAGTAGCTGTCCTTTCCCGGCTCCAGGACAATCCATGAGAGTGGCAGAATCCTGCAGGTGGGTTGATGAATCTTGGTCTTCTCCTCCAGCATGCTGGGGGAGATGTGAGGCTCCAAAGGCCAGTGTTGCAATAAACTTGTCTTCCTTACCTCACTCCTTAAAGAGGCCATTTATTATTTGCTGAAAATCTGATTAGCATAGCTCTTTAGGTTAAAGGTGGGTACTTCATTTCTGCAGTGCTAAGGGCTGTAAGACCAGCTAGATCCCGTTTACTTAGGGAGCGGGGCATTAAGAGCAGTGACAGCAGAAGGTCAGAATCAGTAAGTCTCCTGGAAAACATTTCTTCCTGTCAGCACTGGGCCACGACACAGACACCTCCCTCCTCTACCCAAATGCCATAAAAGCAGGACTGGGATGATTTCAACGTGTAGAGCTGGAAGAGAAGAGGGTTCCCTTGGAGAAAATGCTCGTAGCAACCAACCAACCTCATTCACCCAAAATAGTAAACAGCTGGTTTCTCTGCTCAGAACCAAAAGGCTTCTGCCAGACAAGCAGTATCACATGACCAGGTTTCCTCTGCTCTCCGGTGCCTCCCTCCCTTCTTGTGCAAAGTCTGCACCAAAGTGGAACAAGGACCCATAACACTGCACTATTTTATTTCACTTGACATTTGTTTTTAAAATGTTTACAGATGAAAGATACCAAATTGGGAGGAAAGGCAGTCAGTACCAAGGGAAAAACTCAGGAAGAATTTACTTTGAAATAAACCACATCACAGCATCAAGAAGGGTACCATAAACATAATGGTTAATTGGCAAATGTGCTCAATGAATGAATAAAAGAGTGGGTAGACACTTCTTAGCAATTTGGAGATATTTTGCTGATAAAGTCTCTAAAAAAAAAAAGATAGAGCTCAGTACATATTTGACCTTTTCATTTAGAAAACAAGACTCTCAAGATGCTAGCTAGTGTTGGGGCACCACCTGGGTGGCACAGTAGGTTAGGCATCCAACTTCGGCCCAGGTCATGATCTTGCCATTTAGAGTTCAAGCCCCACATCAGGATCTGCTGACAGCTCAGAACCTGGAGCCTGTTTTGGATTCTCCCTCTCTCTCCCTCTCTCTCTCTGCCCCTCCCCTGCTTGTACTCTGTCTCTCGCTCTCTCTCTCTCTGTCTCTCTAAAAAATAAACAAACTTGAAAAAACATTTTAAGATGCTAGCTAGTGTCAGAGACAATATACTGCAACAATAGGAGCAGCCCACCAAAATTTTGAGATTCATACACTTATCAACCTCAACTTACCTTACCATTTGATTTTACTACTTAAATGCCACAGTCACATCATTCCAATCACTGGGTAGAAAATCAGGGCAGATACACCAAAAGACTAAATTGAGAAAACCACCCAGGTAACTATGGAAACAGCTGCCATCATGACTCGCACTGGCATCTTCACCCAAAAGGGTCAATAAGGCTGACAGCACACCAGACCCTTCCCCCCACAAAGTTCCTCAGCACTTGAAAGCTTAGCAAGGTGTAAGCTGTAGAAACATGGAAGCAAAAACCTCTCCATGGAGCAATGTGTTCTGGTAGGAAATCAGATAGAGTTTAATAATCAACTGTGTCACCATCACCTGCCATGGCCCCTACTCACAGGGCACCCCAGGAGGCTTGGAGGCCAGAGGTGTTCATCCTCATTCACATTTCCCTCCCGACACTGTAAGATCTTCAATAAACATGTGCCATATGGAAAGGGAAGAAAGATGGAAAAAAAATCAGAAATCCTTAGTTTAAGCAACACCTTTTCCTCCAATAAGACCATGTGAAGATTATAATTTGGCCAATGTCACAATACAAACATCACCAATAAAGAATTCACCAGTGAGGATTAGGGGCAACTGGAGCTCTCAGACATGACTGGGAAAATACGAAATGAAAATGTGGGAAAACACTGTGAAAGTCTCTTGTAAACTTAAATTTGGATTTACCACACAACTCAGTAATCCCATTCCTGAGTACTCAAAGAGAAATGAAAACACATGTCCATATAAGGAGTTGTATGTGAATATTCATCGCAGCTTTAATTGCCAAAAATTAGAAACAACCAAAATGTCCTTCAACTTGTGAATGGAATAAAAAATTGTGGTACATCCGTACAATGGAATACTACACAGCGATAAAAACATAAACCACTACTACAGGCAACAACATGTACGAACCTCGAAAGCATTATGCTAAGCAGAAGACAAACACAAAAGGCTGTAATATGGAATGACTGCAATTGTATGAAATTCAGGAAAAGACAGAACTATGCAGGCAGAAATAAAACCAGTGGTTGTCAGGCATGGCGAATGGGGAAGGAGATGGTCTACAAAGAGGCACAATGGAACTTCTTGATGGAAATACTCTATGTATCTTGATTATGGTGGAGGTTTACTTTTTATCAGAACTCACTCAACTGTACCCGTAAAAATGATGACTGTAACTGATCTCAATTTTTTAAAGAAAGCAGAGTATAAAATACCATGCACAGAGGCAGAATGGAATAGTAGTTAGGAATGAATTATAGGCTCTGGAGCTAGATAGCCAGGGTTTAAATCTTGGCTGTACCACTTACTAGCTAAGTGACCTTGAGATACTTATCATGTCTGTGCCTCCATTTCCTCATCTATAAAGTGGAGACGACAGTATTTCTGTCATAGCATTGCTGTAATAAATGGGTCGAATACATGCAAGGCACTTAGAACAGTGCCTGTCCTGCAAGCATTCAGTAAATGCAAGCTGTTGTCATCACTCAATGATACAGTGCAAACATAAACATATCACTGTGCACAGAAGAGACTGGAAGGATGGTTACTATCTGGGTGATGGGAATAAGCTGATTGTACTTTTTCTTTTTCTCCCTTCTGTTTATCTGTATCTTCCAAATGTTCTACATTAAACAACTGCCTTTATAATAAAAAAAAAACCCCACCTTTTTCTTTCCTCAAAAAACATTTTCTTAAAATGACAGAACACTAGGCTGGGACTCAGGAGTTCTGTTTTTTGTCTGTGCTAATTACTTAGTTGTATAACCTCAGAGTGTCACCTTCATCTCTAAAAAGGAGGGGCTAGAGCAGATAGGGTATCCTCCATCTCTAAAATGGAATGGTTCTCTAAGATTTATGGTGGGACTAGGAAAGTTACACCTTCTATTTTGTTTCATTTTTCTTTCCGTATTTATTGCCTCCCTACCATGTGCCAGGCACTGTGATACAGAGAGATGAAATGCCCAAGTCCCTGCCCTCATGGAGCGTAGAAGACAGGCTCATAAACAGACACAGACTCGTACCCAGTTATACAATCTGTCAGCATCAGTACTCTGATGGGAACTCAAACTGAAGACCTGGCTGGATCTGGAGGAGTTAGAGAAGACCTGACCTGAGACTTGAATGATTAAAAAAAAAAAAAAAAAAAAGTCAGAGCGCCTGTGTGGCTCAGTCGGTTGAGCATCTGACTTTGGTTCAGGCCATGGTTTCTGGTTCATAGGTTGAGCCCCACAGTGGGCCCACTGCTGTCAGCAAGGGGCCTGCTTCAGATTCTCTGTCCTCCCCTGCCTCTCAAAAACAAATAAATATTTTAAAAATTCTTTTTCAAAAAGTCAAAATAGGGGCACCTGTCGGTTGAGCGTCCAGCTCCAGCTCAGATCATGATCTCACAGCTTGGGAGTCTGAGCCTGGCAATGGGCTCACTGCCCTCAGAGCACAGCCCACCTCAGATCTTCTGTCCTCCCCTGCCCGTGCTCTGTCTCTCAAAAATAAATAAAAAACATTAAAAAAAAAAGTCAAATTAAAGATGGGGAAGAGAAGTACAACCAAAGGGAGAGGCATGTACAAAAGCAAAAGGTGTGAAAATAACAATTTCTCAGGGAATAAAAGATAGACAGAAAAAGAAATAGAGAACGGGCATTTTGACACAGCATGGAAACAAGGAGGACCAACAGCAGCAGTTGGGAGGTTGGTGAGGAAGAGGAAAGTGGGCATTTGGATTGTGGATATCTCCAGAAATCATAGGTACTGGAAATGTTTTTATTCTCTCTCGCTCTTTTTTTTAAGAGAGAGAATGTACAATGCACAAGCTGGGAAGAAAGGCGGGGGTGGGGAGAGAAGGTGAAAGGGGGGGAGGGCGGGGATGTTAAGTAGGCTCCACGCCTACCCCAATGTGGGGCTCCATCACACGACTCTGGGATCATGACCTGAGCTGAACCAACTGAGCTACCCAGGCTCCCCTGTAAATCTTTTATTCTTACTAATGTTATACACACCACAAATACATTTGGTAAATGTTAGTCTAAGGTGTACTTTATTATACTTACAAATACAGCATATACTTAGAATAACTTTACCAACAAAAATGTCAGTTCATTTCCATATACTACATGGCTAATCATATATCGCTGCTGAGTCAACAAATAGTTACTCTGTGTGTGTGTGTGTGTGTGTGTGTGTGTGTGTGTGTGTGAGTGTGTTATGCATATGCTAGGTGATGGGGAAAAAGGGAGACATGGACACTAAACAAACGAACAACCAAAGCAAGCAAAAGAATCAGATTCACGTTTTCTTCTGCCCAAGACTTACTGGGATCTTCTACCTCTCAGAAGCCACAGAGGCAATGTGACTGGGAACTAGATAGATCTGTGTATAAATTTTTGCTCTTACCACCTACCACCAGTTTGGCTTTGGATTAAGTCATGCAACCTCCCCGAGCTTTCATCTTGCCTGAAAACGGGGATACCATAACCATATACATTGGTTTAAGATAAATCTAACAAAATAAACAATACAGAGTATATCGGCTATCCAGAAAATGTTCAGGAAATGATTCCTTTCATTAATTTTAATTTTCCACCGTAGGACAGCCCAAGACTTCCCACTATATAGACAAATATACTCACAGGATATAAAACAGGGGGAGCAGGGTAAAAAGATCTATTTAATATCACCAAATTTACATTTTAATGAATTCACAACTGTTTTCTCACAAAGATGCCATGCTTGGAACTAACATTCCTGAAGGATTTCTCAAACTGTTAATATCTGCCTGTATTACATGACCTAGTAAATTAAATAAAAATCATCACCCAAAATAGGGAGCCAGTCACAATCTCTTCTGAGATTCCTCATTCTGACTCTGACTAACACTGAGTCATCTAACGACCCAAGACAACGCAGAGTACAGATAAGCAGGTCTGAGCACAGATGTAGAACAGAGGGGCCGGAGCCCACCGCAGACAATGGTTTACTGCAAACAGACTTTCTGAAACAGAAAAACCGAGATGGAAGGAGAGTTTTCTCACTGGCTGAACCTTTCAGTAATCATGTCCTCCAGAAAAAGAGATGAACAGTAATTAATGTTTCTCAAGGGCAGGGATGGGGGGGGGGGGGAAGGACACTGCTGCATCCCTATAATCACAAACTCAAATACACTTCAATCATCTTTTTAAAACATTTATCACTTACAAATGACTTCGAAAACTCTAGTGGCCATTTCAAGATTTTAAAAGCAGAACATAACACACAAAAAGAAAATGTCTTCTCTATGACACTAGAGCTTAAGGGCCAAAATGATTCATTTAAACTGCCCCCCCACCCCATAAAGTTTCTTTTGCAATGAAACCAAGGGGTGATACTTCAGTCTGAACAGAAGAATTTAAGAAGCAGAGGAGAACCCAGACAGGATTTTCAAGTACAACTCTTCTTTTCTTTTGTTAACTTTTTATTTATTTATTTTTGAAAGACAGAGGCACAGAGAACAAGCAGGGGAGGTGAAGACAGAAGGGGGACACAGAATCCGAAGAAGGCTCCAGGTTTTGAGCTGTCAGGATAGTGCCTGACGCAGGGCTTGAACCCATGAACCATAAGATCATGACCTGAGCCAAAGTTGGATGCTTAACCGACTAAGCCACCCAGGCGCCCCTCAAGTACAACCTTTCAAGTCTACAACTTTTTATATGTAAGTCTATGCCTATAAGGAAAAGAACACTATACTTTTATATCCTTTTCTCTTATTACTGGTTTACAATCTCCTTGATACAGATCAGTCTCTGAAGAGTATTCTCAATCTGTCAGGGAACCCCAGCACCTGCTGCCTACCTAATCCTACAGAGTACATCTTCTTGCTGCTCCCCACCACTCTCCCTCCTGTCATCAGGCCACAAGGGAAGCTGGCAGCTAGTGAAGCTTTTTTTGATAACTTTGTAATTAATTAATTTTTTAATTTACTTTGGGGGGTGGGGCAGAGAGAGACTTCCAAGCAGGCTCTGTACCATCAGAGGCAAAGCCAGACACGGGACTCAAACCCACTTACCATGAGATCATGACCTTAGCTGAAATCAAGACTCACATGTTCAACCGACCTTGCCACCTAGGCGCGAGCTTCTGAGCCACCTAACCATCCCTACTATGCTCCACTCTGCTTAAGGTCTCCAGGGGGCGCTGTATACTGGCAAGAAGAGCTTAAAGAAACCACAAAGACAGGTTCTTCCTTTCAGGTGCAGGAGAGCTGAGCTAAATCCGCTAGAAACCCGTTTGCCGGTACTTTGCCGTAACTGCTGGTGATAGGCCCAGAACATACTACCGTTCACTCTGTTTCAAAGTTCCAGGTGTCGCCAAACAAGCTCTTGACGTAATGAACTGGCAACAAAATCAGAAGTGCACAGTTTGGGGGGAAAAGCTACCAAGATGCGGTCAAACTACACTTCTGTTGGTTCTTCCTCATTTCTTCATGAAATGATTCTTCAGGTCTTTCAAAGCTGAAAGCTGCTCTAACTCTTCTAGCACAGGTCTGTCATCCCTCACTCCTCTCCTCTGAAGCAGGAGTACTGCATGCTAACCTCTCTGCCTATCCAGACATTTTCCCTAGAAACCAGGCTGCCCGGCCGTCACTCACTCTGCAGGGTTACATAGACACATCAATCTTCTAGTTGACATAATACGCAGAAGCTCCAGTCTGAGAACAGCGCAAAGAGCAGAGTCACTTAACCACATAGTGTTTGCAATCTGGGAATCTGAAAAAAGTTTCAGCCCTTTACAACAGTGAGTTTACTGAGCTCCCTAAAAGGTACTATACTCAGAGAGTCAGTTCCTTTGGAATGCTTCAAATTTTATGTGTTCATTTTTTAAATGTTTATTTTTATTTTTGAGAGAGAGGGAGAGAGCAGGGAAGGGCAGAGAGAGAGGGACTGAGGATTCGAAGTGAACTCTACACTGACAGCAGAGAGTCTGGTGCAGGTCTTGAACTCATGAACCGTGAGATTATGACCTGAACTAAAGTCAGATGCTTAACCAACGGAGGCACTGGGGCACCCTGGAATGCTTCATAATTTTAAAGAGTGTTGTCCTTCAACACACATTTTAACTTGAGACTCTGATACTCTTCAACAAAAAAATATTTTTATCAAGGCAGTACTACACAGAAGGTATCAACATTTCCCAGCACACTTTGTAAAAATAAACTAAGGCCACACAGGCCCACTACAAAGATTCAGTGAAATTTAGGGGCACGTGGGTGGTGCAGCTGGTTAAATGGCCGATTCCTGATTTTGGTTCAGGTCATGATCTCACAGTTCATGGGATCAAGCCCTGCATCGGGTTCTGTGCTGACAGCAAAGAGCCTGCTCAGGATTCTCCTTCCCTCTCGCTGTCCCTCCCCTGTTCACGCGCTCTCTCTCACTCTCTCTCTCTCTCAAATAAACTTTAAAAAGATTCAGGGAAACCGAGATAAAAATAATTTCATAGCTTTAAATATAAATGGTGAGGATAAGAACTCAAAGTTGGAATGGGAATAATGAGCCTTCTTTGTAAAAGCTCATTATTTTAAGAAAACATATCTATTTTATAACTGAAAATTAATTTTAAAAATTAAAAGATGACCACTACTTGCTTCATAATTTTTAAAGAATTCACTTAGATTTCTCAAATTTCTGAGGTCTAAAATTATCAGATAGGGGCGCCTGGGGGGCTCAGTCGGTTAAGCGTCCGGCTTCCGGCTTCCGCTCAGGTCATGATCTCACGGTTCGTGGGTTTGAGCCCTGCATCGGGCTCTGTGCTGACAACCAGCTCAGAGCCTGGAGCCTGCTTCAGATTCTGTGTCTCCCTCTCTCTCTGACCCTCCCCTGTTCGTGCTGTCTCTCTCTGTCTCTCAAAAATAAATTTAAAAAACATTAAAAAAATTTTTTTTAATTCTCAGATAATCTCAAGACAAATGCTGCATCTGGTCCGAATTCAGGCCATGGTTCTGAGCATAGCAAATACATCAGCCTTACTGTTAGGAAACAGAAACTTTTCTGACTAATAAAACTAGGTGAATGGTAAGGAACAATAAAAATTATCTTTAAACCTTACATTTTTATTAAAAAAATGCAATAGGGAGCCAAGAATTATTTTCTGAATCCAGATCTTATATTTAAATTTCATCCCCACAAATTTAAGCAATCTAAATGACAAGGGGAAGCAGAGTAAAGCAGTTAAACAAGTAAAAGCCTAGAAAAGAATGTGGCTGAACAGAATCTTGAATTTAGAATCTCAAGATGCATAATAAAGGACATCCACTCTTTTTTAAATTATGAAACTTGGAATTGACTCTCTGAGTATATTATCTTTTAAGAAACACAGATCTGCTACCTGTTCACATGGATCATCTTAAAGCCCTGGCTCAAAACTTACCTTTTCCAAGAAACTTTCCCTAATTAACCCCAAAAAAGGCTACTCACTCCACCTGCTATACCTTCAGCACAAAATTTTCTCTGACTTTGTAGCATGATTGCATCTATCTCCAACTAAATGCTAATCTCTTTGAAGAAAAGCATTAGTGCCTTTTCTTAATTTATTTTGCCACAAAATAAAATGGGCCTCTCCCCAGTGCATACTCAACAAACAGTATCAAGTATCCACCGGTTCCAGTCCACTATTTTTCAAGTAATGCATAAACAATTATCAAACATTCAGTACTATTATTTACCATCATCGTCAGAGCCCAGGGAAAGGGAAGCAGAAAAGATCTTACTCGAGTTAGTCCCTGGTACTGATGACGGCTAGAGTGTGGTGGTCTATATTTATGCTAAACAGAAACTTAAAAATTATCCAGGAGTCTTATCCAAGCTCATTCACAATGTCTCTAAACAAGAGGCTGCGTGGTATTAACAGATAGGTGCTCTCAGGCTGAAGGTACGACCTCTACCCCCAGCACTTATCACTAGGTTCTAGTTTCTCCCAGAGTAAAGTTTTACTTAAGCTGAAGGACTGCTGTGAAGAGTTAAATGAGGTAACTGTCTAAAGTACCTACTACAAGGAAGACAGTCAATACAGGGCAGCTATCATTACTGTTAAAATTATGACTAACTATAAGGCTAAGAAAAATTATTCATAATATAAATGTATTACACTAAAGCACATTATGGCATCAATTCTCTGGTTAAACTTGGTACATAAAATAAAATCCATTCTTGAATGTGGTCTGCTTCACCACTGTGATAAACTTGCCCAGAAAAGCGATCTCTGCTACATGGCAACTTACCAAGGATCTGGGGAAGAAGATTTTGCACAGCTGCAAAGACATAGGTCCCAGCACAACACAGTTTTATGCAACATTTTGAGATTAAGAGATGCCTTCATATCTGAATGCCAGCTTTTCACTGTTAACAAACTGCTATATCTGTCCCCTGATCCTTTACAATCCATGTCTCTCCAGCATTTCAAGATGCAGCTATGGTGTCCACAGAGGCTGGGCTTTCATATGGCTTATTCAGCAAACTTGTTAAGAATCCTAACTAAAGTCCTGAATGGAGAGAGTTTAGAGTTAACGGTGTGATACCACTTCCCACCATCAGGCCAGTCAAAAGGGTTTCTGGCTATGCCATCTATTAAACTTGAAAATATATATTCACCCTCACTAGTCAGTTCCATGCCTAAGAATATGCACTGTAGAACTACATACTTAAAACATATAAAAAGAATGTTTATTGCAGCATTTTTCCTAATGGCAAAAAAGGAAAGAAGTAAAATGAATATAATATCCCTAATATATAATCATTAAAAAGAATTTGAACTATGTCAGATGAACTATGTGGGATTCCATTAAGTATTACTGAGTGAGAATTACAAAAGGTAAGAAAAAATGCATGTAATTTCATTTAAAGACAAGTCAATAGCAAAAGAGAAAAAACACTGTATGTACATAAGGTTCTGTGTAAGAATATGTCTGTGCAGAGAAGAATATGGAAGGTTATACACTGGATTGTTTATACGGTTTGGGGGTAAAGACTCACCAGTATGAGGGGAATAATGAAAAAGAAGGAGAGGGAATACTAAGTAAAAGAGTCTGTTCTTAAAAAATAAGGATAGACGTGCCTGGGTGGCTCAGGCGGTTACACATCTGACTCCTGATTTCACCTCAGGTCATGATCTCACGGTTTATGCGAGAGTCACTGCTTGGGATTCTCTGTGCCCCTTCCCCACACACGCACACACTCACACAAACTCTCTCTCTCAGCAAATAAATAAACTTTAAAAAGGAAAAGAAAAAGGGGCCCCTGGGTGGCTCAGTCTTAGGTTAAGCATCTGACTTAGGCTCACGTCATGATTCCCCGGTCCATGGGTTCGAGCCCCACGTCTGGCTCTGTGCTGGAAGTTCAGAGCCTGGAACCTGCTTCAGATTCTGCGTCTCCCTCTCTCTCTGCTCCTCCCCTGCTCGCACTCTCTCTCTCTCAAAAATAAATAAACATTAAAAAAAAAAAGTAAAAAGAAAAAAACACTATAAACTTTGAGATTTATGCATCTATGTAAAATTCTGTTTACACATAGATTGAGGTATGAAGACTTAAGTAAATTTTTAAAATAGTAATAATCCCTTAAATGGGCAGTGATGAATTTATGACTTTAAAGAATTTATCAAATTATCTCCCTTTGGTTGCTACATTGTCAGCTGATGTTTTTCTATGCCACATCTCTAAAATTAATGACCCCTCCCCCATTATCACGACCTTCACAGCTTAAGCAGAGTTAAGACCCACAGCAGGAAGCACTACTAGCAAACAGCTAACCCAACTGCACTAGCTCCCAGCAAGCACAAGTGATACACAACAAAAATTCACTTTATAAAATAAAACCATGAAACAGCGTTGAGTACACTATTATTTCAATTCCTTAACAGCCAAATACAAGAATACTGATCATGCTTCCTATGGTTGGTGACTTCTGACTAGGATAGATGTTGGTCTCCATTAGCAACTTGTTGAAACCTACAGTGTACCCAAAGAGAAGCATACTCTCATCTTAGAAATCACACTCTTACATTCAGAAACGAGTCCCCAAACCCTAGTTACTGTAGAAAAATCTATTACTAATGTTCCTCCACTTTAAAGAAACTTTTAGTTGAGACACATCAGAAGGTATTCCATCCATAGAAAGTGGCAGTGTGCAGAAATAAATCTTGCTGGGAATAAACAAAATCATTTTTTCATATTCCATCAGCAACTGTGCTTTATTTTTAAGTTTCTATTATTTACTTAATGAAATGGGAGACTAAATTGTCCTCAGTTCTGCTAGGAGAAACACTTTTCCCTAGAAGCCACTATGCTGATCTTAACAATAGTACACGTGCCACATGCTGTTCTATGTGCTTTCTACATATCAACTCCCTTAATCCTGACAAAACCCAGGGGTTCTTAACCCAGGGCAATTTTGTCCCAAGGCAACATATAGCAATATCTGGAGACATTTCTGCATCACAACTGGTATCTAGTCGGCAGCAGGCAGGTGTTTTGCTAAATACATTACAACGCACAGGACAGCCCCCCACAAAACAACCCCAAATGTCAACAGCACTCAGGCTAAGAAACCCTCCAGAGATCCCATAAGGTGGGCACTACTGTTGTTTCCATTTTTCAGATGAAGAAACTGAGGCATTGAGAAGATAAGTAACTAGCCTAAGAACACAGATCTAGCAGATGGTACAGCCAGAATTTGAACCTAACAGCGTAGCTCCAGAATCTATTCTCTTATCCTTTCATAAGACAGACAGAGTTAAGAAGCTTACCCACAACTGTCTCTCCTCCTCCGAGATTCTAGGCTTGTTTGGAAGGATGAATTATTAATTTGTTCATTCATTCTAAATTACGTCTATCTGACCATCTATCCATTCAACAAGTATTCACTTAGCATCCACTACGTGCCAGATTCTGCTCAAAGCAATTCTAGGCAAACAGGATCTCTGTCCTGTGGGACGTATGTTCCTCACTCATATTCGTTCCCCCATCGTCCTTACTAGCCCTTGAACATGCTAAGCATGATCACACCTGTGTCTGCACAAGTCTTCACCCCCCCACACACATACAAACAAGAGCATGGCTCTTTCCTTCCACTGCCTTCAGCTCTCTGCTCAAATGTCCCTTTCTCGGAAAGGTCATCCCTGACCATCCTTTCTAAATTAGCTACAGACTCCACCATCCATTTCTCTTCCCTGCTTTTTTTTTTTTCCCTTTTTCTATTTTTAAAAAGATTTTATTTTCAAGTAGTCTCTACACCCAATATCGGGCTCGAACTTACAACCCTGAGATCAAGAATCACACACTCCACCAACTGAACCAGCCAGGCACCCGTCCTGCTTTATTTTTCCTAACAGTACTTATCATTCCTAATATACGTTACATATTTGCTTGTTGTCACTGGCCTCCCTCCACGAACAGAACCCCACGAGAGCTGAAGCTGCAGAACTGAGAAGCCCACCCAGCGCCCAGTCACTAGCTGCTCAGTGACTGGATGAACACACGTCCTTCCAACCTAACCGTTTCCTCATGACTGCCACCTCTCATCTGGGCTTCCGTAACTGCCTCTTATTTGGTCTCCCCTCACCTTTCTCAGCCTTCTTCAATTTATCCTCTACACTAAAACCAGAATCACCCTTCTCAAAGGCAAATCTAATGCCATGTCTCTCTACTCAAAACCCTTTAATGACCTCCTGTTGTTCTTACGATAAAGCCCAAACTGACACGGCTCTTAAGGCTCTCCCAAATCTCAAAGTTATGTTCTTACCATCATTCATCTCAAATTGCTGCAATCTCGGACGAAGCAGTAATAGCTAACGTGTATTGAGCATTCGCTGTGCACCAGGCACTAATCTAAGGGCATTATATGTCCTAAGTCATTTACTCCTATATTGAGGTAGGAATTAGTATTATGTCTACTTCCAGCTGCGGAAACTGGGCTCAGAGAGATAAGTGTCCAAGGGCAACGGGTAAGTGGCAAGGCCGGGATGCAGGCCCAGGCGGCTGAGCTCCGCAGCCCTCGCTCTTTCTTGCCCGTTACACTCCGTTCTTATACCAACTGCAACAAGAGCCCCCCAGTTCTGTGCGTGCACTACCTCACTCCACACCTCCAGGCCTCCGCATCATGCTCTCTGCGGGAACATCTTTCAGATCAGAGCTTAACACCTCCTCCTTCGTGAGGCCTTTCTGTGATGCTCACTAGCATTGTTTGGATCATCTTGCCCTGTTCTTCCCTGGTATTCTGAATTTCCCATTGTAACCCCCAATCGATTTTATTATAATTACTACCTGTTTTTACCACCAAGTTTCAGGCTGCACAAGGGCAGACCATGTCTGTCTTGTTCACCACTGTACCCCAGCACGTGGCGCAGGCTGCGGGACACATGAGGGGCTGAGTGAACAATTTCACGTGGCAGCAGCACCACGCAGGCTTTCCTAATCCCCTTACAAAAGCTATTCATTGCTGGAGAAACAATGCCTATATGGCACATGCTTCGTACTTTTTATATATCCATTAAAAAGGGTGCATACACAGGTATCATTTTTCTGTATGCCCATGAAAAGTAGGTACCTTCTACACTGATGAGACCTTTCAAGTGAGTTTCACAAACTGTGCACTTAAAATATTGTGTACAAGGGATTACTCTGGATTATTTCTTAAAACTGCCTATAAATCTACAATCATCTCAATATAAACTCCAATTTAAGAAGTAATTATTGTAAGAAATAGGTTGATAATTAATTACCCATGAGCTTAAAATGACTCCCCACTACCTGGTAAAGGACAAGCTCTCTGATTTAACATTCAGAGTCCTCAGTAACCCAGCTTACTACCTATTCAACCCAGTCTTCTCTTGCAGCTACCCTGTATCTCTATCATAATCAGGCGGGAACTTTACTCGTCCTCACGTACCAGGCCTGGTCTAGTTTCCAGATCCTGCCTTAGGAAGTTCTTCCCATTTGAATATTATCTGACTCAGCCTCCCCTCCTCCGACTCCTCTTGCCTTCCCAAAGGGGACTTTTTCTCTAAGGCCCACCTCTCATCTTACCTCCACTGTGAAGTTTTCTTGACCTCATTTATCTCTTTTCTCTTAGGATCTTATAATCCTCTGTAAACCTGTACCTCCAACAAGAATATAAATTTCCTGAGTTTCAGCATCTTTCCTTCTATTTCTTGGGAACTCCCCAGAGTACCTCTCGGAGTGTTAAGTATACAGTCAATAATTAATAAGTGCTTGCTGATTAAAGGAGAAGTCTCACATTAGCCATGCATATGGTCAACCCTCAGTCACGCATGCTAACAGCAGAGCCACTGCAGAGAAGGACAACCTGCTGGCCGGGTCTAGCTGCCGTTGAGAGTGGGCGGGAATGCCCGTGTTTTGTATTAAGTACTGTGTAGTTGCTTCCAATTTTCCAGGAAGTCACTGAGCTGCCGCAAATGGTCTCACTACACAGTGCTTCTCCTGTCAGGGCCAGAGCCTGCTCAGCTCATCATTCCATACTGGCAAACAGCTGTATAACTTTTCCTCATCTGTGACACAAAGATAAAAATAAGCAGAGGTAGTCATATTCTAAACATTTGCTGGTTCACACCTTCTCCTAATAGGGAGATCATTGTTTGAACACAAAAGATCAACTATTCTAACTCTTACTAAGCAAATACCTTGTTTGTATCAGCAAAATGCTTTTGTAAACAGAGTACAGTGACAACATCAATAAGACTTTGAGAGATTTGCCAAAGAAAACCCCTGTGATGATGCGCTCAGGATGATCCAGAACTGACAGAAAGCCAAATTCTTCCCACAGTCCACAGAGAATTGCCTTAGCCTACAGCTATTTTTCCCTAAGTAAGAGTTTCTAAACTCCTAAAATTCTTTCTGGTTTGCTTCTCTTTTTCATCCAAGTGGCCAAAATCGTCTTATAATAACATATCCACAACTGGAAAGCTAAGTTTCTCAGCCTGAATTTTTGTTTATACCTGGTAGAAGCTGCAGCTTTCTCCCAGAGGGATTTCAAAATGCCTGAGCTTATCTCCAGAAAACTCTTCAAATACTTTCAATAACCCAATAGCAACAGCTTTGCTACTAAAAAATTTTCCAACATCTTCCTCTTTTGGCAGGCCCTGCTGAAATCCCCCTCCCCATAAAGGGGAATCTGAGTAAAAACACTGCCAGCTTCAAGTTCCCTTAGGCAAGTTTCCAGCCCCAGTCAAGGCCATGAGGTTAAACATTTCTCAATGACGCAGGCTCCCTCAGAGGGAGGAACAAGAAAAAAAAAAATCAGAACTGATTCTTCCCAGTGCAGTAAATCAAGAGACAGCAGCCAAGTCCTAAAAAATTAAGTATAAGTTAAACTACATACTGTTTGCTCTGCAAAGGCCCCCAGTAGGAGCAGAGAACTGGCACAGAACTGGGATGGGAGAAAAGGCAACTGCAGCACCATCAGTCCAGACAGATCAACAGATAAACCTCTAGCCTCTCCAGAGAATCTCTGGAGTATTAATAATGGGTATGTCTCCAGTCACTGCATGATTTATGATAACTAGAGCAGCTGAAGCAAAGTGATGGAATCGGCGGTTGTAGGGTAAGGAAATGGGAGTCATACATGAAACAAGTCATTATTCAGGTTTGAAATGTGTACGAGGTACAATGCCGGGAACACTAAAGAAAAGAACACTTAATCAACCTGCTGGAGAAAGAGTGCAGGCTGATCATAGAGAAAGCGAGCCATCTGAGGGGCTGGCAGGGCTCTCAAACCTCTGGCCACCTGCAGATGGATAAAAGAATGAAATAAAATCGGAACCGTTCCCCCAGAACTGATTTACAGACCACAGAACTTTACAGTTAGAAGGGTCTCATCCTCACAAGTAGACCTCAGTGCTGAGAACATTATGAGCGTCTGCACAGTGCTCTTCTTCTCAAAGTGCCTTCACTCACTTGGTTCTGAAATAACAGCTGTTATGTGCCTGCTGTGTGCCAGGAACTGGGGGGATAGAGAATTAATTATTAAATTATTATTTCTAGTGACGAGCCCAGACAGGAATAAGTATGTAATGAAATAATCACTCCGGTGGTCTGTACCAAGTATAGGGAAAGCACAGGAGAAGCAGCACCTAAGCCTGTCTGGAATCACAGAACACATGCATCTCGGAGAGGGAACCCTTGCTGGGACCTGGCAGGTGAGTGGATGTTAGTGGGCTGGCAAGCAGAGAGACGAATGGTCAAGGCACAGGGAAGAAAATACGCAAAGGAAGAGAAAATTAAAAGAGCACAGAATGTTCTGGAAAACTAAAAGCAGTTCAGCACTGGTGGAGACTTTATTTAAAGTTGGAAGTGATAGGAGATGACTGAATAATTAGTCAGAGGCCAAAGAAACAAATGCAATGGTTTAAATTTTTACCCCACAAGAAATGGAAGAATTCTGAGAAGAATAAAATGATGAGAAGCGATTGTTAGGAAAAGCATATTGGCGGCTGTGTGAAGGACAGATTAGGGAAGAGCCACACTATTCAACAATGCCTCATCACCACTGCATAAAGCCTGGTCCCCAGTTCCACTATCCAATGGAGACCAGTCAGAGGGCTATGAAACCACAGTGAGAAATGAGGAGAGCCTGACTGAGGGCAGTGAGACAAAATAGGAACAGTCAAAGCAGAACTAGCATGTACAGAACTCAGAGACCAAACAGATGCAAGGAATACAGGAAAAGAGGAATTGAGAAGGACTCCTAATCTTCTGATCAGGCAGCTGGTACCAAGTTAGGAGACGCAGGAGGAGTCGTGAGGAATGGTGACACCATCTTACATATGTAAAAGTCTGAAGTGCATGTGAGTCACCAAGATGTCCAGGTGGGAAGAATGAGTGGATGAAGTGAACCCAGAGCCCAGGAAGTAAACTGGGGACAGAAGTAAAAATGCAGACATCTGGAGTAAGTGATAGTTGAGGCCACAGCTTGAGATGAGACTGCTGGGCGGAATGTGCAGACTGAGGGGAAGGAAGAAAGGGGTCAAGGACTGATCCTGGGAAATACATCAAGGGACAGGAAGAAGAAGAGGAGACCACAAAGAGACCGAACCAGTGTACGAGAGACAGAAGGCAAGCTGGAAAGAAAATGGGATCTGTAGCTCAGCTGCCCTGGATCTGAATGTCTTTCCCATTTGGGGGAAATTCCAAGATAGGGGAAGGCAGGCCCCTCTACCCAGTACAGAAGCAGAAGAGGAACAGACAGTCCCTCTCAGCATCCTGGCCTCTAGTTCACAAAGCATAACCCAAGTCAACCAACAGATCCTCCCATCTAGAACTCTGAAAATTGGGGGAATGACAAAAAAATTGAAAGTACAACCAGAAATTATCCATGGCACTGTGGCAACTGTCTACTGGTGGCAGTGCCAAGAGCATCAAGTGTTCGTGAGAGACCAGGCCGGCAGCGGCAGCAGAGAAGGTCCAGTGAGCGGTGCCAGTGCCAGTCCTCAGCAGACGGTCCTGGGACATGTTCTTCTCTGTGTGCTGCTCGCTCAATTTCTGCTCATTTTCTGACCTTTGTTGTCCAGCTTTCTTCTTAAGGATGTGTGCTATACAATACCCTTCCCAAAAGTGTATTTTATGCTTAGGTTAACCAAGATTACACACAGAGAACCCTGAGTATCCAATGAGGAGAGACCATCAAAGAGGGCCAAACAGTAAAGAAAGTCAGGTAAGAGGAGGCCTAAAATGGGCCCACTGCATAGGGCGACTAGTAGATCAGCTGGTGATCTTGGTGAAATCGTTCACGTGTTATCTCATTCCATTCTTATGATACCTCCTGAGGAAGATAAGGCACGCACTACATCTTTATTTTAACAATAAAAAAATGAGACTAGGGGTGCCTGGGTGGCTCAGTTGGCTGAGCATCCAACTATTGATTTCAGCTCAAGATCCCAGGGTTGTGGGATCAAGCCCTGAATTGGGCTGAGCACAGAACGTGCTTAAGATTCTCTCTCTCTCTCTCTCTCTCGCTCTCGCTCTCGCTCTATCTCTCCCCCTCTTCCACACTCATGCTCTTTCTCTTAAATATTTTTTTTAAATAGTGTCTTTTTAAAAAGACACTAAGAGCATTGTTTAAGGTCCTCTTAACAAATATCCTTAACTATTATTTAAGGATAGGTCTTTTTACTTACTATTTGAGGCTGCCCTCAAGAAAGTTATTTTATGGATGTTCATTTAAGGAGATGTTAAACGTTTATACTAATTCTTTATGCCATGTATCAAATGACACAGATGATGATCCTGTTTGGTTCCTAATCCCAGACTTCCAGCTTCCTTGATTTTCGGGAATATACGAGGACCCTAACAAAAGCACTAGGATCCTTGGGACCACCACCCAGAAACATACCTCAAGGAACACGAGGCTCCTTGCCATCACCCTTCCACAGCTCACTCAGGGTACCATGGTCACTGCTTAAAGAATACATCATCAGCTACAAGGAGTCCTCATGTGGAAGAAGGGATCTCCTATCCCTGACCATGAGAACCACTGTGGGAATGAGAGGTTGAGAGCTTTCAAAAGAAGATGATTATTTCTCAACTTCATTCCTTTGGGATCTGTCACAGCCAGGAAGGGAGAAGTTGGAAAAAGCAACTTTCACAAGCTGCCAAATCCATGTCCTGGTCCCAGGGGATAATTAGCCAATGAGGTTTTGTGAAGTTGATGTAATGTTGGCAGAGGCTAATGTTTTACGGTTAAACATGCAGCCTCTTGATATTTAGCTACAGGGCTAAAAGGATGACATCCTGAAAGGCCAAGAAACTCAAACCGGTAACACCACCACTAAGCAATTTGCATCTTAAAAGTAATTTGTAAACTCCAACACATCTTTATCATGAATAGTTTACAAGAACATTTATTAAACTGTAAATTTTCTAAATCTTATTTTACTTAACTCTATTACTAAGAAAAGAAATTTCTAAGCACCTTCAGAGAACAAAGACAATTTAGAAAGCTTAAAGTAACAAAAGAAAGAAGTTAGAAGAAAGGGAAGTTTTCCAAGAAATAAAGTCTGTTTGTGGCACTTTAATCCCACTACCAGCATACCAAGTTTAAAGCTGTCCTTATGAAAACAATTTTTGAGACTGAGCCACGAAGCCAAGAGCTTTCAGGAACACTGTGTATCTCACAAAAATCGTCACTCTTCACCTTTAAAGTTCTCAGAGATGCAGGAGAAGAGATCAGTGGGCAGGGAGCATGAGCATTCAGATGCTGACACTCTTGGTTTGAGCCTGAACTATTAAATTTCAAAATGGACACTGCCTGTTTTAATGAAAACTGTTAAGTCCTTTGACTAAAATTTGCCACAGTGATCTCCCAAAGCCTGAGACAATACCAGTGCATTAAAAAGAAAACATTTAAATCTCTAAGTAATTAGCTGGAACACACAGTGCTCTCAAATACGTGCTAGCTCCTTACTTGAGACAGAAGACACTTTTTGGCTCAGCCCTAAGCAGATGCATACCTAGAGACAGGGATATGAATACTCCGTAGTTTATATATCTTGACAGTTTCACAAAAATTGAGAACGATCTCTCTCAAAATGAGTGAGGAAAAGGGAAAGCTGGTACAAAAAAAAACATGACCCTCTACATTTTATAAAGAGACTTGAGGACTCTCCTGAGCAGGATGATTTGCACTTGATCTACGAGAAAGAGGGTTGGAGGACCTGAACATGGATGTGCCAGGAGTGGCTTTCTTCTTCCCTGTATCTCCAGTATTTCAGGTTCACGTCATTCATTCATTAATATATATTTATTCACCACCTACTATATATCAAGCTAAACAGATGCTGGAAATAAAATAGTAAGACACAATTAACAATAACAGGCAGTTACATGTCTTCATAGTTTATAATTTAGTGAGGGAAAATCGAACCAAAAAATCCCATAAATAAATATATAGTCTCAAAGCACATGAAGAAAGGGAGAGTGAGAAACAATAAAAATAATCAGAGAGGCCAAGGAGGGGAAGAGGGAGGACAGGGCATTCTCGGAGACCTGAGGATGAGTAGGGACAATAAATAAACAGATGGGAAATAGGGGGGAGGGAAGAAAGCAGCCATGGATAAAACTCAGGAAGCAAAAAGGAAAGGGGGAGGGGTGTTGAAGTTAATGAGGCAGGCAGATAAAATCACGCACACTGACTGGGAAACATACTTACTACCCCAGGAGTACCAGTACTGACTGCGGGGCTAGATATGACCCAAGTTCTTATTCTTAACTGTCTCAAGTAGAAAATGATCCCCGTGTAAGTGGGGACCATACATTTTTCTAGATTCTCAAACACCTTTCATGTAACACCTAGAAAGTCTATGAGTATATCAAAAATACACTTTGTCTTCAAATTTATCAAGAGTTTTCTAAAAACATTCATACTGACACCATAATTGGGATTAAACATAAATTGGCAACACGGAGTCAGTCAGCTAAAAGCCTAAGTGCAAGGGGATCTTTAGGATAAAGCTAATGGAAGATTACAGGATTTGCAAATATCTCATGGACTGACTTAGCAGATATAAAACTCAGTTTTTCAGATTCCTGAAAGTTTTGTACTATCGAGCTTGACAGAAAAGGCGGGGGGGGGGGCGGGCGCACGGGGGGCTAGGTAAGGAACCTTTTTTCTTAACAGAGTCAGCAAGGACCTTCACATGGAAAATCTTCCTACTCTAAAGATATACAGGTTTAAATTTATTTCTTACCCACAGACACTATTCGCTACATCGGAAAAAATTTCTAATGCACGTTTATGGCAAGACACTCGAGAGGTTTTGCTTAGTTTCAAACATATGACACTAGTGTTTTGGCCATGGGTGTAGAGTCAGAAATCTTACTGCACTGTAATTCAAAGTAGCATCCTTTCTAACTCTCAGGATCAGGTACAAGACTCACTGTTAAAAACACGGAAACTTTCTAAATCTGGTTAAGTGCAGAGAAGAGGTCATCCCTATGCAGAAACGAAGTCCAGGAAAACAGAATTTAATGCAAGTATTCCAAAAGGAAAAAAAAGAGGTTTTTTGTGTGTCGTTTTTAATGGTTATGTCATAGTATTCTGGGGAGGGGACTAAGGCAAGAAGAGAAAGGGGCAAAAAAGGTAGGGAATGTAGTGAAAGAGAAGGACAAAGGAATCTAGAGGAGTTGGGTAGACAAGAGGCCCTATATAAATTTGGAGGATAAAGGATGTGAAACTTGATTCAGAAAGCAACATAATGCAGTGGCAAAGAACACAGTTTCTGGAGCCAGATTCCCTATGTGCATCTAAGCTCTACCACTCATCTGGTTTGTGGCACTGACTACATTCCTTACCCACTTTGCCCTTCAATTTCAACATCCGTAAAATGGGATAGTAAGAGCATCCATCTCATATAGTTGTTACAAAAACTAAAAGTAAATATATGGGGACACATGGGTGGCTCACTCTGACTTGATTTCACCTCAGGTCACGATCCCAGGGTCATGGGATCAAGCCCTGCGCTGGGTTCCATGCTGAGCATGGAGCCTGCCTGAGATTCTCTATGTCCCTCTGCCCCTTTTCCCCATTCACACACTGTCTCTCTAAAATTAAAAATAATTAAAATTAAGAAAGAGTTAATATATGTAAGGAGCCTGACACTGTGTGTCACATGGTAAATCCTATTTGAGTGCTGGCTACTATCATGTTATTTTATTTTTTGTTTTTTGGGGTTTTTTTTCCCAAAAATCATGGTTATTTTATTGAATGTTTAACCATTTGGAGACATAGGGCTAAATAAAATAGGACTGGGGTGCCAGGTGGGCAGTTATGCATGTGGACTGACCTCCCAGGAGAGCCCATTTAGGATTCTCTGCCCCTTCCCTGCTCGTTATCAAAAGAACCTGAACTAGGGTAAAGAATAAAGGGGGTTAAGGCATTTATGTCAGGGATAACTGGTCCTTGGCTTAAAGATTTCACAGGGACTGAAGGCTGTACAACACTCCATTAAAACAGGAATGGCTGGGGCGGGGGGGCGTCAGTCTGCAGGAGAGATGTGGGCTGTTGGCGTGATCAGGTCTGGGTCAGCAGGCTGAGAAGGTTAGTACATTCACCAAGAAGCACTTATTTTCCAGGCTCTAGAATGCTGAGGATTTCCCCAGACAAGGTGCCATGTTATTTTAAATATATATTTTTTTATTTTTGTTGGAATTCTCACAAAATCCACTTAGAATTCCATACTCTAGAACTATGTCTCTTATGTTTTAGGATTTGTTTATCTTTGCACTTTCCTGTTTGGTCTCTACTAGTTTTTAATGGTTTATTTTTAAAATATAAGGCTGCTCACAACAATCAGACAAAAAAAATAAGAAATAAAAGGCATCCAAATTGGTTAAGGAAGAAGTAAAACTTCCACTATTTGCACATGACATGATACTATATAAAGAAACCCTAAAGACTCACTAAAAAACTACTAGAATTGATAAATCAATTCAGTAGGTCACAGGATATAAAACCAATGTAGAGAAAACTGTCACATTTCTATATATTAATAATGAAGTCGCAGAAAGAGAAATTAAGAAAATCTCATTTATTATTGCACCAAAAGTAATAAAATACCTAGGAATAAACAAGGAGGTGAAAGATCTGTACTCTGGAAACTATAAAACACTGATGAAAGAAACTGAAGGTGACACAAACAAACAGAAAAGATAGTCCATGCTCATGGATTAGGAGAATGAATACTATTAAAATGTCCATACCACCCAAAGCAATCTACAGATGTAATGAATGCAATCCTTGTCAAAGTACCAACAACATTTTTTTGCAAAACTGGAACAAATAATCCTAAAGTATATATAGAACCACAGAAGACCTCAAATAGCCAAAGTCATCTCGAAAAAGAAACAAAACTGGAAGTACCACAATCTCAGATTTCACGATATACTACGAAGCTGTAGTAGCTAAAACAGTATGGTACTTGCACCAAAACAGACACATCGATCAATGGAACAGAATAGAAAGCCCAGAAGTAAATCCACGGTTACATGGTTAGTTAATCTTTGACAAAGGAGGCAGGAATATGCAATGGGAATGGTGTCAAATAAAGCCTCCACAGGACCCTAGGCTGCTGTTGATCTGTGGGAAGCGGGGAGAATATGCAATGGGAAAAAAGAGAGTCTCTTCACAAATGGTGTTGGGAAAACTAGACAGCTACACGCAAAAAATGAAACTGGACCACTTTCTTACACCATACATAAAATTAAACTCAAGATGAATTAAAGACCTAAATACGAAACCTCAAATCATTAAAATCCTGGAAGAGGGCACAGGCAGTAATTTCTCTGACATCAGTCACAGCAACATTTTTCTAGATAGCTATGTCTCCTAAGGCAAGGAAACAAAAGCAAAAATAAACTATTGGAAGCATATCAAAATAAAAAGCTTCTGCACAGAAAATGAAACAGTCAACAAAACTACAAGACAACCTGCTAAATGAAAGAAGATATTTGCAAATGACAGATCCAGTTAGGGGTCAGTGTCCATAATATATTTCAAAAACATAAAACTCAGGGCAGCTGGGTGGCTCAGTCAGTTAAGTGTCCAACTTGGGCTCAGGTCATGATCTCACTGTTTGGGAGTTTGAGCCCCACATCAGGCTCTGTGCTGCCAGCTCAGAGCCTGGAGCCTGCTTTGGATTCTGTGTCTCCTTCTCTCTCTGCCCCTCCCCCACTCACACTCTATGTCTCTCAAAAATAAACGTTAAAAAAAATGTTTAAACTTACAAAAACACCCAAAACCCAAATAATCCAATTAAAAAATAGGCCTACATGAACAGACATTTCACCAAAGAAGACATACAGATGGCCAATAGACACATGAAAAGATGCTCAACATGATGCATCATCAGGGAAATGCAAATCAAAACCACAATGAGATACCACCTCACTTATCAGAATGGCTAGCAAAACACAAGAGGTAACAGCTGTTGGCAAGGATATGGAGAAAAAGGCACTCCCATGCATTGGTGGTGGTAATATGAACTGGTGCAGCCACTGTGGAAAATACTATGGAGTTTCCTTAAAAAATTAAAAATAGAATTACCATATGATCCAGTAATCCCACTACTGGGTGTTTACACAGAGAATACAAAAATACTAATTCAAAAAGATATATGTACTTTTGTTTATTGCAGCATTATTTTAAAATAGCCAAATTAGGGAAGCAAAGTGTGCACTGGCGGGCGTTGGTGGTAAAGTGGTGAGCACAGCTGCCTTCCAAAGTGTGCACTGAAAGATGAATGGGTAAAGAAGATGTGGTACGTACACACACACACACACACACACACACCCCGGAATACTCCTCAGCCATAAACAGAATGAAGTTTTGCCATTTGCAATAACATGGATGGATCTAGAGGGTATAATGGCAAGTCAAATAAGTCAGCCAGTGAAAGACAAATATATTTTACTCATATGTGGAATTTAAGAAACAAAACAAACAGGGGTGCCTGTGTCTGTTAAACATCCGAGTTTGGCTCAGGTCATGATCTCACAGTTCATAAGTCAGAGTCTTGTGTCAGGCTCTCTCTGTCAGCAAAAAACCTGCTTCAGATCCTTTGTTTCCCTCTCTCTCTGCCCCTCCCCCACTTGCACATGAGAGTATGTGTGTGTGTGTGCCCATGCACGCACTCTCTCAAAAATAAAAAAAATACTTAAAAAACAAATAAAAAAAGACAAACAGTAAAACAGACTCTCTAAATACAGAGAACAGACTGGTGGTTACAGAGGGGAGCTTGGTGGGGGGATGGGTGAAATCGGTCAAGGGGAGGACATGTATACTTTCCGTGGTGAGCACAGAACTGTAGAGAAATGTTCAGTCACTATACTGTACACCTGAAACTAATATAACACTGTAGGTTAATTATGCTGCAATTAATATATAATAAAATGTAAATTTATTTTGATAAATTTTATATTTTATAAATGTATTACATAAATATATATAAAAGGCTACCTTGGTTATGTTTAAGGGAAATAACAAAAGATTTATGCACCTCTGGGGCAGAGTTTTAAATGGGAAATACCTTACCCAGTGTTCAGTATTGTCAGGTCCAAGAACTGAGTGAGGGCAGAGGAAGGAAATCTCAGGGAGATAATTCAGAAGTCACCTACAAAGCTGATTCTTCTAACTCAGAAATGATCGCCCAGAACTATCCCCTTGAGAGGTTTTGTGTAATATAGCACATTTCCTAGCAAGAGATCAGGGGCTGGGAGATAGAAAGAAGTTCACATACTTGTTTGTGCTTGTTTCTAGCAACACCTAGGAGTGCCACTACCTTTTTTCCCTTTGCTTCCCCAACCTCCTGGTGCCCAAATTAGCTCTGGTACTCCGCCCGCAGTGCAGGGGAAAGGCAATCAACCCGATCGATATGCTATACCCAATGGAACATGTTCTGCTGCACATAAAAGGAAAACAGCAAGGGTGCCTGGGTGGCTCAGTCAGTTAAGCGTCCCAACTCTTGATTTTAGCTCAGGTCATGATCTCATGGTTCATAGGATCAAGCTCCACATCAGGCTCCACACTGACAGTGTGGTTTCTACTTGGGATTCATTCTCTCTCTCTGTCTCCCTCTGTCGCAAAATAAAAAAAGACTTAAAATTTTAAAAAAGGAAAACAGCAATACAAGCCAATAAAATGTTCCATAAATTTAACAAAAATTAGAACAATTACACCCTGGGGCGCCTGGGTGGCTCAGTCAGTAGAGCGTCCAACTTCTGCTCAGGTCATGATCTCGCAGTTCACGGGTTCGAGCCCCATGTCAGGCTCTGTGCTGACAGCTCAGAGTCTGGAGCCTGTCTTCGGATTCTGTGTCTCCCTCTCTCACTGTGACTCTCCCCTGCTCACACTGTCTCTCTCTCAAAAATAAATAAAACATTTTTAAAAAATTAAAAGAAAAAAGAATGAGTTTGGTATTAAAAAAAAAAGAACCCACTCCTCACTTTGAAAAAAACAGCCATAGAATCATGCTAGTTTAAAAGCACAAGAGCATAGTCCGACTGGAACTGATCGATCTAATTTTACTTTGTGAGTTGACTAGATGGAAAAGGGAGAGAGAAACTAACAATAGAAGTCAGAGTCTTTGGGTTATTAATCTGTGTTTCAGCTGTTAGCCTTATATTAATAAAATATAAGAAAAAGGATTTTTAAAGTTTATTTATTTATTTTGAGAGAGAGAGATGGAGTGGGGAAAGGGCAGAGAGAAAGGGAGAGAGAAATCCCAAGCAGGTTCTGTGCTGTCAGTGCAGAGCCCGATGTGGGGTTCTAACTCACAAACTTCGAGATCATGACCTCAGCTGAAATCAGATGCTTAACTGACTGAGCCACCCAGGTGCCCCAAAAGATGAGAGTTTTAACCTAAAGACCACTTTAAACTTACAACAATTAGAGATTATTTTATAACTTTAAAAAGTCAATTTTATTAAAGTTTAATTTAGATATAATATACTTCACCCATTTTAAACATGCAGTTCAATGCATTTTGACCAATGCATAAACCTGCATAACTACTGCAACAATAAAGATACACATTTTCATCTCGTAAAGTTCTCTTATGCCCCTTTGCAGTTAACGTCTCTATTTCTGCCCCCAGGCAACAAATGATTTGCCCTCTGTCACTGCAAAGAAACTTATTTTTTAAAAAATTTTTTAAATGTTTATTTTTGAGAAATAGAGATAAAGAGTGTGAGGGAGGGGCAGAGAAAGAAGATGCAGAATCCAGAAGCAGGCTCCAGGCTCTGAGCTGCCAGCACAGAGCCTGACGTGAGGCTCAAACCCACAAATGGGGAGATCATGACCTGAGCCGAAGTCAGACACATAACCAACTGAACCAACCAGGCACCCCGAAACTTGCATATTTATATACAGTTTTTTTCTATTGAGATATAGTTCACATATCATTCAATTTACCTATTCAAAGTGTATAATCCAGGAGTTTTTAGTTCAAAGGTGTGTAACCATTACTATCTAGTTCTAGAACATTTTCATGATCTGTCTCTCCCCCCCCTCCAAAACCCATATACATTAGCAGTCAGTCACACCGCATCCCAGGTCCGGACAACCAATGGTCTATTTTCTGTCTCTATGGATTTGCCTATTCCGGACATTTCATATAAATGGAATTTATAATGTGTGGCCTTTGTGTTTATCTTTACTTGGCAAAATGATTTCAAGGCTTATTTGTTTCACAGACCATATGTGTATTTCATTCCTTTTTATGGCTGAATAACATTCCATTGTAAAGATATATCATATTTTGTTTATCCATTCATCAACTGATGGCCATTTGTGTTGTTTCTACTTTTGGCTAATGGTGCTATTAACATTTGTGTACAAGTTTTTGTGTGGGCAAATGTTTTCAATTTTGTTGGGTATGTACCTAGAGGTGAAATTGCCGGGTCATATGGTAAGTCTATGTTCAATGTTTCGAAAAGCTGCCAAACTGCATTTTTCAAGTAAGCTTTTTATGTTGAGGTAATTATAGATTCACATGCAAGTTACAAGAAATAATACAGAGAAGGTGTCTGGGTGGTTCAGTCAGTTATGCATCTAACTTTGGCTCAGGTCATGATCTCACAGTTCAGGAGTTTGAGGCCCGTGTCAGGCTCTGTGCTGATAGCTCAGAGCCTGGAGCCTGCTTCAGATTCTACCCTTCCCCCGCTCTTTTTTTCTCTCTCAATAAACTTTAAAAAAATCTTTTTAATGCCAAATTGTTTTCCAAAATGATTATATCATTTCACATTCCACCAGCAGTGTATAAATTCCCATGGCTCCATAGTCTTGTCAAGACTTGGTATTGTCAGTCTTTTAGTTTTAATTATTATATATCGCTTCTCGGCCTTTTGGCTAAGATCAAGTGTAGTTTTAATTATTATAGTGGGGATGTAGTGGTATCTCACTATTTTAATTTGTATCTTCTTGATGGCCAATGATGTAGAGCATCTTTTCATGTGCTAATTATATATTTGCATATTTTTTGAAGTGTCTGATCAAGTCTTTCCCCCCTTTTTTTAAATTGGGTTGTCTTGTTATTGAGTTTTAAGAGTTCTTTATCTATTCCAGATACACGCTCTTTGTCAGATACAGGTATCGCAAATATTTCCTCCCATTCTCTAGCTTGTCTTTTAATTTTCTCAACAATGGACAAAGGGGACAAAAAGTATCTAAACTCGATAAAGTCCAATTTAAGTAATTTCTTTTACAGTTCATAATTTTTGTGTCCTTTATCTTTCACATTTAGGACTATGATCCATTTCAAGTGAAGTTGTGTGTATGGTATGAGATACAGGTCAATTTTTTTTTTAAATACAGATAGCCAGTTCTTTTTTGAAAGGTTTCCTTTTTTGATTTATAAACTTTTATTCAAACGCGGGACATAAAGAAAAATAAAACCTCACTACTTCTAAATACTCAGAACCACTGCCATCTCAGCAGAACAGAAGATCCCCACACCTTCCCCGACACCCTGCTCCTCCTACTTCCGAGAGCGCAGGCCTGGGCAGCAAGTTCCACTGGTGCAGAGCGGAAGCAGCTGAACTTCCAGACAAGTAATATCTTTTTCTGAAGCTGTTCATGAATTCACACAGAAAGGAAAGAAGAGAGTAAGCCATTTTTCCATGAGGCTGTGAGCTATATTAGATATATTCTCCTAAGTGTTCAGTATGGTTTCCACCAACATCAACAGAAACAATGAACAATACAGCTTTCAGCAGCACAGCGGGGCAGCACCCAAGGGATACAGAGCAGCGCTGTGGAAGTCAGGATACGGTGAGGCCAAGCTTTGTGATCTTAGGTAAGTCACTTAACATTCTTAGTTCCCAGTGTGATCATCTGTAAAATAAAGGATCATCTCCAAGGTCCCTTTTTAGGTAAACGTTCTAGAATGCTAGCTAAGGAGAAGCCTATTTGTTCTTTCTCCCAAAAGTCAAGAAAAATGGCTAAGAAGGCGTCAAATTGTGAACATTTCTCAAATGCAGAATACTGTATTAGGAACAAATTTTCTTCTTCTTTTTTTTTGTTTCCTATTTATCCAATGCTTCGACACTAATTAGACATCATATAATCTTTTTAACCACTGCATTCTTCTCTTCTCATTTTTATCATTTGGGGCAGTGCTTACCATCCAGGAAGTATATCAACAAGTCATCTTAATTTCCCCTGTTCGCCTCAAAAACAACGTCAAGGGGCGCCTGGTTGGCTCAGTTGGTTAAGCGTCCGGCTTTGGCTCAGGTTGTGATCTCATGGTTCGTGGGTTTGAGTCCTGTGTCAGGCTCTGTGCTGACAGCTCAGAGCTTGGAGCCTGCTTCAGATTCTGTGTCTCCCTCTCTCTCTGACCCTCCCCTGCTCGAGCTGCCTCTCTCTGTCTCTCAAAAATAAATTAAAAAACATTTAAAATTTAAAAAAAAAAGTCAATTTAAAAGTATGTTGGGACAATATAGCTCATTTTAACATGCATCTGAGGACTGTGTTCAAATGAAGATTGTGACTGTGTGTGTGTGTGTGTGTGTGTGTGTGTGTGAGAGAGAGAGAGAGAGAGAGAGAGAGAGAGAGGTGGGGCCTGAGACTCTGCATTCCTAACAAGCTCCCCGGTGATACAGATGCTGCTGGTCCTTGGAATACACTTTGAGCAGCGAGGTATTAGAAGACTGAGGTCAGAGTTTCTGTTTGGGCAGCTTCACTAATGTTAGGACCATAAGTTTTCAATACTCTGTACACAAGCAAGTATTTTATAAATTAGTCTTACACACTGATTTGAGGAATATAATCTGATTGGTTCTCATGCGAATATACTCATTTAACATTTTAATTCTCCGACAGAAAAGCTTCAGGTCCTATTTATAAGGCAAAGATGAAGCAATATGAGTTTTGGCTTTCTGATAAAGAGCAGATGGACTGTCGAGAGGATTTCACACTTAAACCCTAGGGTCAACGGACAAAATACATTAGGAAAATGTAACTTTGAATGATTAAAGCATTTTATACCAATGCCATCATTTTATGGCTATGAGAATTCAAATTCTTACCCATCAAAAACAAAAAAATAACTTAGTATGTTTTTACTCTATAAAACTTCTGAAAGGTTCAGCAATTGAGAGTAGATCGTGTGCTCAGGAAGGACCTGTGGCTCCGCCAAGAACACGGCCCAGTACAAACACGGCAGAGACGGCTTCCAATAAATCTTACAAAACAGAAACAGAGGCAAAAAGTGTAAAAAGTGATTTATACAAACTAGACTGGTCAGAAGGAAGAGCTTAATGGGATGGAGCACCTCCTTATCGTGCACTGTTTGGTCTCTGCCCGCACAGGCCCCTAATCAATAGTTCTGGCGTCAGATCCACGGGGTTATACTTCCAGCCACTTTCTCCCTCTTATGTGACTAACTGTACCTATAAGACCTACATGTACACACACACCCACACACACACAAATATGGTTTTCATCTGAATACAACAGAAATATATGTTTATGTTAGAAAATCAGAGAGATACAGGAAAACTTCAAAGAAAAAGACACCCGACTACTCAGCGACAACTATTAATTTTCTGGTATATATTTTTACAATCATTTTTTAAAGGATCAAATGGATAAATAGGAAACATTTTCCCACATCTTCACATAATCCCATGACTACATTAGTCAGTCATATTCAATCATGTGAATGCATTATAAGTTATTTAACCAATCTCCTACTGTTAAAATTTAGATTTGGGCTTGTTTTAGATATATTTTACTATTATAAATAATGCTGCTATAAGCACCCTTATACATAAATCTCATATACCTTTTATAATTTCCTTAGAGCAAATTCCTAGAATTATTTCAAGGTCAAAGAACATTTTAAAAAACTTTTATAGGAGTTCCAAATGCTAAAGAATTGTGGCAAGTTGTCAGAATATACAGGAAGAAATTTAAAAAAAACTATTGGGGTGCCTGGGTGGCTCAATCAGTTAAGCATCTTATTCTTGATTTTGGCACAGGTCATGATCTCACAGTTCGTGGGTTCGAGCCCTGCATCAGGCTCTATGCTGACAGCTCAGAGCCTGGAGCCTGCTTCAGATTCTGTGTCTCCCTCTCTCTCTCTCTCTCTCTGATCTGTCTCTCTCTCTCTCTCTCTAAAATAAATAAACATTAAAAAAAATTTTAAATATCAAGTACTATGTGCCAGAATTTTTATAGGCATTTTATATATATTAACTCATATAATACTTACAACAACTTCCTGGAGCTTCCATTAATACTATTATTATTACTACTATTTTAGAGATGAAGTTAACAAGCACAGAGAGGTTAATTTGCCCAAGATCACACGGCTAGTTAGTGGCAGAACTAACGAACCTGGGTTCCAAAGTCGATGCTCTTAGATTTTTTTTTTTTAACATTTATTCATTTTTGAGAGACAGAGAAACAGAGTGCAGAGGAGAGGCAGAGAGAGAGAGAGGGAGGGAGGAGACACAGAATCCAAAGCAGGGTCCAGGCTCCCAACTGTCAGCACAGAGCCTGATGTGGGGCTCGAACCCATGAACTGCGAGATCATGACCTGAGCTGAAGTTGGAAATTTAACCAACTGAGCCACCCAGGTGTCCCACATGCTTTTAAACACTATGCCTGCTCTTCCGAAACTTTGATGCCATGACTCCTTTACCCTCTTATAGTTAAGTTATTGAGAACTTCAAGGAGTTTTTGTTAATGTGGATTATATCTACCAGTATATTTCAGGTAAGAAATTAAGAGTGAAAGCGTTTAAAATATTTACTATTACTTAAAAATGACAATAAAGCTACATGCTTCATGGTAACATGTTAACATGTTTCTATGAGAAATATAATTATTTTCCAAAACAAACCAAAAAACCAGAGTAGTACTGTTTTACTAACTTTGCAAATCTGATGTGTAATTTGCTAAGAGACAGCCGAATTTTCATATATCCTTCATTCAGTCTGGGAGCTATCAGGTATCATGCAGCTCTGGAAAACTACAGCGTACACACATGAGAGAACAGTAAAAAAGGTAAATAATATTTTAGTATAAATATAAAAAAGCCTTCATCTCACACCTACTGGAAAGGTCTCAGGGACACCCAGGGGTCCCCTAGAAGACACTGCATGCATACACAAAATAGCTGAAAAGCATGGTCTCAGGAACATATTTGCCTAAAACACCTCCCAAATTATCTGACACATCATTTATTTAAGAATGATTTTAAGTGCTTATTATATGTGCCAGGTGCTGGAAACAGCAGAAAACAAGAGAGAGAGATGCCCCACTTTAAGGTATTTATATTCTAGTGAGGAGGGTAACAGTAAACAAACCTACAAATAAAACATGTGTTCCTTCAGATGATAAATGGTATGAAGAAAAATAAAAGCAGGATCTTACAGGGTGGTCAGGGAAGGCCCGAGAAAGTGACATCTGAACAAAGATCTGAAGGAGGTGAGGATGCATGCCATGAGGCTAGCCAGCCCAAAGTGCCGAGTGGAAGGAATTTCAACTGCAAAAGCCCTGAAACAAGAGTGTTCCCTGAGGTGTGCAGGGACGCCGAGAGAGGCGCGGCCGGGACCAATCAAGAGAGGGAAGAGGAGCAGATGCGGTCTAAGGGTTACCGAGCAGCAGGCAGATCAGGCAGGATTCTGTAGGCCCTATAAAGACTCAGGCTCTTCCTGCGAATGAGAACCACTGGCAGGCTCTGAGTGAGAAGGGGTCTGATCTGACCTTCGTTTTATTTTTAGTTACTGTAGAGAGAGGTGCACGTGGGCCCGTGTGCAGTAGGGAAGGGGCAGAGGGAGGGAGAGAGAATCTCAAGCAGGCTCCGCACTCAGCGGAGAGCTCTATCCCGCCACCTGAGCCAAAATCAAGAGTCAGATGCTTAACCAACTGAGCCCCCCAGACACCCTTGATCTTCATTTTAAATGAAAAATATAAGAAATTCGTGTTTAAAGTAAAAAACCTGAATGTAAACTCTTACTGTGTGTCCTGAAGCCTCTCTGAGCCTGTTTCCTCCTTTACAAAATGTAAAGATACAGATGCCTCAAAGAGTTGTTGTCAAGATCAACTGAGACACTACACATAAATACTTTCTAATGTACAGACTACACACATTTCAGGACTAAATTTATTTTCGCTGGGTAACTGTCATGTACTCCTCTTTCCTAGGCCCTTATACTCTACTCACGCCAGTGCTGCGGCAACCATACCGTTTACGTGACCGCCATGAGATCAAGAAGACCCTGGACACCATGAGTTCAGCCTGATATCGCCCTTTAACTTGTTGAGAGAAAGGCAAAGAAAGTTATTTTTTGTTTTTGATGGCAGAGCGAGGGTTTTTAGTATTTTTTCCTTGTTGTTATAAAGAAAATCCTTTCAAAAACAATTCATGTGGTAATCATAAAAATGAAGTTCCAAAAAAAACAAGACTGTATGAAACTCATCTTTATTTCATTTGGCACTGTTTGAACAAAGCTAAAACTGTGGTTCATGGTCTTGACAGCTTGCCTCATCCAAAAGGAAACAAAATGGAAGAAAAAAGGATAGAGACAGACAGATGAATTCAAATTCCTTTGATCTGGGTCCTAATTCTAAGGGGATTCCAGATAAATTAATGAGTCAGAGAAAAGGCAGTAAGATGTAATCCAGAATACTGATGACATGAGCTGTCTGTCTGCCTACCTGTCTTCTGAGATCACCGTCAAGGTGTGAGATCATCAACCAGACCAGAGAAGGAAGGCAAGATAGAGGCCCACCAGGGAACCACAGTGCCTATGGCATCTGACTCCGTTTCTCAGGGGCAGGAGCTAGACACCCAGCACTGGTTTTTATCTCCACCTCTTAACATGTGAGTCAGTCTGAGTAGTGATAAAAACCTGCAATGGAAAAACCCAAGGAAAACCAAGATCTCTGGGGGAAATGATAAACAATCTCCTACATCAGAGGTCTCGGAGGGTTTCTCTGTAGGTATGTTACAGCAGAAAGAGCACGGTCATGAGAGTAAGGAAATGAATTCTCCTTCCATCTCTGCTACTAATTATATGACTTCAGGAAACAAATTATCCTCGATGGACCAATTTCCTCTTTTATTTTTTAAGTTTTACTTATTTAAGTAATCTCTATACCCAACATGGGGCTCGAACTCACAATCCCAAGATCAAGAGTCACATGCTCTTTTGCCTGAGCCAGCTAGGCTCTTCCCAGCTTCATCATCTTAAATAAAGGAGGAGACAAGAAAATACCTAAGGTTTCCTCGAGCTCTAAAAATCCCTTGAATATAAGCAAAAATATGGGTTTTTTTAAAGCCCACATTAATATTAAAATTTTTAGGAGATTCAAAAGATAAGTATTGCTGAAAGTCCTGCAGTTTTTCACCAGCTCTATAAATCCCTGAGTGATGTGAACTCAAACACGAGGTACCCTACTACCAAAAAGGGCAAAAGTTACCTGCCCACCATCTTCCTTCAACTTTATTTTTATGAATTATTATTCCCCTCTCTCCAACCAGAACTATCATAAAATACACAGTTCAGAGGCAAATTGTATTCATCAGCAAACCAGAAGCTTTTTTAAAGAAATCTGCAAGAAGTTAAGTATTTAGACATCAAGTGATGAGGGAAAAAATTGACTGAGGAACGTTTTTTTCAATTATTAATTAATATTTTTAATAGATAGCATGCAAATGGTAAGAAACATGAAAGATTCAAAAGGCAGATACAGTTAAAAACAAAGAAAACCGTTTTCTACAGGATAAATCAGAGAGGACAACTGGAGGACTTCAGTGCATATTGTGCTCAATTTCTCAGGCTGGGTACTGTGTCCATGGGTTTATGTACTCTATACATTGTTCTAATGAGACTCTGTATGTTTTCACATTTATGTGGTTATGTGGTTATTCCATAATCATAACAGAATTAGAAGATAACTGTTTCATGGAACAAAAAGTCTCTTCTATCCCAACCCTGCAGCCCTGAGGTGATGATTGTTACCAGCTTCTTATGATCCGTCCAGAGAGAACCTTCACGTGCACAAGCACTGGGGTTTGTCTGAGTGCAGCTGTATGGGGGTTGGGAGGGTCTGTGCATGTATATGCACAAACGAGACAGAAAAAACAGACTCCCTAATGGTGCCTCATCAAGATCAAGGCGTGTCAAGGGCCCAACAAAAACCTAAGGAACTGTGTCAATCCCCTTCTCAAAAGGGAACTCTGCCCTGCTGTTGTGGAGTCAGAAACTAAGAAGGCTACACTGTTGGATACAGGGACAAGGCGTGCCTGGTCAAAGTCTTACATGCTGGCCGGCAAGAGCTGAGCCCCAGCATTCCTCTCTTCTAAAATGCATCAGCCGGGGCCCCAGCGTTCCCTTACTCTTAACTTCAGAAATCCCAAATATCCATCTCAGATCATTCGTTTTCTAATTACAGTGATCTAGACAGGTGTCCACAGTGGTGACAGATGCTTTAATCCTCTAATCGTGGCTTTATCAGAACACTCAGATTTAACAATACACACCATAGGAAGATAGACAGGACACACTGCACATCCTGAGATGCGGAAGAAGTTCAATCTTGAAAGCCAGGCATTCAATAGCACCTACACTGGGCAACGATTGGCTGAGAGACGAGACAGTAGTTGGAGGACTCATTTTTTAATGCAAAACAGATTTCAAAAAATTCTAAGACTATCTCGATTTAAAGGCTTATGCCTATTTATTAGGGGAAGTATGCCAAACCAGATTTTTCATTTACTCAAAAAACATACTTACTGAGTGTCTCCCATGTGCCCCTGTCAGAAGCCAATATACAGATGACTACATTGCCTTTGAGAAGCTAAATATCTAATTAGAGAGACAGGTAAAAATGATAATTAGTCTACAATGTAAAAGTGGTGCTGTAGGAACAGAGAAGGAAGGGCTGACTCTATTCAGAGACTTCACAGAAAGGCAGCATCTGAACTGGATCTCAAAGGGTCAGTAAGAGACCATTAGCAGTGAGGAGAAGGAGAATCTTCATTGTGTCTTACCAAAATCTCCCAAGCTCCAAATGCTAAATGAACACTGTTAATAAATACACAATGTACCGTGGACCTTTGCTATAACATTCAGTATCCTAAAGTTTAATTTAGGGTAAAGATTTTGTACCTTAAATCTTGTCTAAAAAGTTTATTTTTAAAAATCTCATTAAACAGGGGTGCGTAGGTGGCTCCATCGGTTAACTGTCCGACTTCAGCTCAAGTCATGATCTGGCAATTCATGAGTTCAAGCCCCGCATTGGGCTCTGTGCTGACAGTGTGGAGCCTGAAGCCTGCTTCAGATTCTGTGTCTCCTTTTCTCTCTGCCCCTCCCCTGCTCATATTCTGCCTCTCTCTCTCTCTCTCAAAATTAAATAAACATTTAAAAAAAATTTTTAATCTCATTAAACAGTAGTTTTATCTATAAAGCATATATTTAGGGAAGTCTAAATATTGTATTGCTAGAAATTAACCTATGGCTCATGCAGTCTAAATATCTTGACTTTTGTAGAAAGAACAGTTGGCTTTTATTTTATCAAGGTTTCATAATGGGTTTTTTCATTTCCCATCATAAATATAGCTATCATACTGCTGCTGCAATCCAGCATAATGGCTACAGCTTCAGAAGAAAACAGTAACAAATTTACAAAATTTTTGAGCATTTAGGAACCACAAGTACTAGAGAAATCCATTTGCTATACCTAGTTTCTCTACTTTTAGGAACATAGGCAAAAGACAAAGGTACACAGACATGCTATTTATTCTCTGCAGACCTTTCGTTCTACCTGTACCCAACACCCTTGTCAATTTTATCCAGACTTGTCTTACATACTATTATCCTTTGAAAGTTTTATGAAGTAGTTGGTCCAACAGATGGGTAGCTAGCCTTGCCCAACATATGTCATAGGAAAAACAGCTCTTAGGTAGGACAAGAGGTAAGTCCCCTTAGGGGAAAGCAAATAACCTTTTATCCTTTACTAGGAAAAGTTACTGGACTGAGATAATCTGTAAGTAACCAAGTGATCAAAGAAGGGTGAGAGAGTTTGAATGCTAACTTATACTCCCTGAGATAAAATGTGCACTTGCCCACATACAGTAGAGAACTAGAACACAGAGAAGGAAAACAAAACAGAACAAACCCCAAGCCAGTTTAACTGGGAGTGATTTCATCAAAGACAGGTGGGAAACAGTCAGATAAGCATACTCTCTTGTTTAGAACAGGGAGCCCAACAGATCTGGGGGAGGAAAAGGAAAGGCAACAACCTAAAAAAAATATATAGCGTATATGAACAAGAGAACTCAACTAATAAATGACTCGTCGTGGTCTTCTGTGTAAAACCAGAAAGAACAGTAGCCGTATCTTTCTTTGCCCTTCCCTGTCCATAAAGCTTAACCTGATAGCATCTGATCCTGTGCAGAGGGATATCTGTGTCTTTCAACATACTAAGTGTTCCCCACGGAGAACAGTAAGACCAATTCTGCCTGAGACAGTATCTGCCAAAACCAAGGAGTCCAGCTCATTCTAATGAGTGAAAGCCAGTGGATGGGAAAAGGTCCACAAATGCCACTTGTATGAATCTTTCGAGATATGCTACAGACTACATTTTAGCAGAAGTCTAAAAATAACAAAAGAACATTCCCTATTTTTAGATAACTAACTTACAAGTTTCAAAATACTAAAAGTAAAGGAGACCATTAAAAACAAACTGGAATTTTAAACTGTTTTAAAAGACACTTCTGAATTGAGAAAATTGTTGTTAGAGAGAGAATTTCAAAAATCTTAACATTCTTTCTGTTGACTCCTTTCTTGCTCAAACTTTCCCATCTCTGAAACTTAGAGCCTCAATCTTATGGGTTATAAAAGAACATTTTCAACAAAAAGATGATGGAGAAAGAAGGATATACCACAGATGAGAAAGAACTAAAGAAAAATTTTTAAACATGCTTTCACAAAGAGATACAATATAATAGAGTGTGGACAGTAATGTATAAAACAGCAAAAGAAATTTAATTATCCTTCATTAAAAGCAGTGTTACAGATAATAATAAAACATTTAATTACAGGAAAATGTTCTCTTCCCCTCACATAGGTCTCCTCACTGAACGGTCTTAAGTCAGTAAACATCTAAAGCAAAGCTATGTCTGAATAACTGGAGTTTGCAATTAGAAAAAAATGACTAATATTTTTTTTACAATAAAAACCTAAACATGAAGTACATTCACTGGACAATTTATGTTTAGCCCTCTCTATCTTCCCATCTTCCTCCCATTTCCATCCAATCCTAGTACAGATATACCCAACCTTATTTTTACAAAAAACCTATGGCAAATAGATCTGCAGGAAATACAAAATTACCGGACTGCACAGCCATCATTAACATCTCTGGTTCCAGGAGAGTCATGACAGATTCTTCTCAGAAACAGCAACCCACAAATACCAGGAAAAAATTCAAAGTCACAGAAGATGTTGTCTTCAGAGGTAACTAAAGCTTTCATAAATTCAATCTCGTGCCTTATGCTCAAATCAGACTGTGACAACTCACTCCCCTTCTCAGTGCAGTTACCAATTTATCCACCCTTCAGGCAAGTCAAGATGGCATAGAGTTGAATTACTGCCGACAGGAAACCAAAAGGCGCTCAAGTTAAGACATATGAAGTGTGGTTAGAACAGTGACTGAGCTCCTCCCCTTGCTGTTCGGTCTCTGGGGGGAGGGGAGAGACATACAGAAAGAGACCTTCAGAACACAGATCAAATGCTTCTCCCCCCACCCCCGCCCTTTTCAGGAAGAGAAGGTAAAATATTGTTCAAAACTTTAGTATAAGGGACTTGGCTGCTAATGCAGTTCAGAGCAACAGATTCAAACACAATTCAAACAACTCAATCTCTTGAAACAAACAGCCCAATTACTGACCCATTACTGGGAGGTGGGGATGGGAATTAGGCACATATAAACACATGCACACAGAGGATTGTATATGGTGAGTTAGTTTTCTGAAAAAGAGTTCTAAGGGCTTTTTCATCTGTGATATTTATGGATAGCAGACTAAGGAAGCTGAATATTTAACTAGAGAAGCACAACTATTTCTCCGCCCCCACTCCAATTAAAATATCTGTTTCAAAAAGTCATCTGAATACATTCCGGAGCTGTAATCTGTCTTTCAGATCTGCCAATCCCCTAAACGAGCCTCTTAATTTGTTCCTATGTGAGACATGTGATCTGTCAATAGACAGTTTTACTGATGTTATTTGACTTTTCTAAAATGCGTTGTGACCTTGCTAGACGTATGGAACACATAAGATGACAGTTTAAATAAATTAAGAATTTTCCTTAAACCTCCGTTCTTTCTCCACTAGCACAGAGCAGGCTCTTCTGAACAAGAAAGAATGAATACAGACATTTTACCTTCCACTGCCAAAAACAAAAACAAACTAAAATCCTTTCCAACCAGAGCAATTTCATTTATCCAAAATGAAAGGCTCACTCATTACCTTCACAGTCCTTTTCACTCACTGACCGTCATAAGGACATGAAGATGCCTTTTAACATATCTGATGGACTTTAAACAGCTGGGAACTAGAAATCCATGTTTGGTATGTTAGCTAGAATTCCTCCATCTTTCTGGGGAAGCACAGCCTGTATCTGGAAAGCCTGCTGCTGCAGCTCAGCCCAGCGAATGCCATAACGCTTACAGAGTCAAACCGATGATAAACGAGCACCACTGAGAGACCTCAGGAGAGAAAACAGTCTCAGAATAACCGAGGGCAATATTCTGTTGTTAGAAGAAAGAAAGCAGTGCAGACTTGGGGTGGAGGAGATGTTATGGAGGAGAGAAAAACTTCCTTTCTTTCTCACTCCAAGAACATCATGTTTAAATGAAAAGCCCCCAAAGCTCGATATAGAAGTGTGGGAATGACTCAACAGGCAACCAAGCGGCAGCCAGTGTGGGCTACGTGCTGCTCTGGGAAGACAGAAGCATTCTCACCAGCCTCTTCTGGCAGGCAAGTTTTCAACTGTCTTATGAAAAATGGGTAAATTTCAATTCTCAGACTACCCAGTGGTCTGGTCAGAGGTTAGCAACTACAGGAAAAGCATCCTTCAAAGGTTGAATCATTCCTTTGTCCCTCTGTGAGCAGTACGATCTGCTGCGTGGGGGTTTTTCAAATGAAACAAGTTCTCACAGTTCTGTACTTAGAGGAAAAGAAATACAAATTATAAGATTCCTGCACAGACGATGGCAGGAAGGGCAGTGGGCTGTTTCCCTCCTGCCAAAATGTCTCTCTTTGCTGTCGAAGAGGGTCCGGAGGGTCACAACTATCAGTATTGCGGCCCGACAGTCACATGGTGACATACTGACAGTCATATGGCGGTGGCAGCAGTAACACCTGACAGTGCAACTGACGGCTAACTTCTTCATGGCAACGCCACACATGATCTCACCTGCAACTTGGGGTCAAAGGAGCTAAAGAAAAGGAAAACAATTTTTAGACAGAAATCTAAAAAGGTAATCTTTTTAAAAAAGGAAAGAAGCAGCATAATCTTTGCCTACTTCCAAGATTTTGCATTTACCCTGAAGAGTATCAGCACAGCGACAGACGCACTGTGAAACTGGCTTTCAGACAGCTCCACAGAGCTAGAAGTCTGGACTCCTAGGACAGCCTCAGTGCCACGATTTTTGTGTGTGTGTGCCAGTTAGCAAAATTTCCTAGAGAACTGAAGTAAACTTTGACAAGGCCTTTACATACAAGTGAACATGATTTTCAGGTTAATGGCACCAAGGGAATGAAGGGTAATGATCTTAATTTCCAATTAAATAAAAACTCTTTTGCTTTTAATCATAACTCTCTAGCTAACCAACACAAAATTAATATGCTGCAGTCTCTATTAATCCACACTGAAGGTACTTGATACCTGCAGGGTAACAATACAGTGTGTTCGCAAAGCTTTCCCACCCTCCTCCCCAAGGCTCCCCGAAGGCCTTTAATGCTCATAAGCAAAGGGACCTAGACAAGTTCTTGTCCTACTTGAACTTCCTGCTGGATTTGTCATAGTTTCTACACTCTTTTTAAAACTTCCTATTCCTAGACTTTCTTAAGATTCCTAAGGAGCTCTCTTCTTTCTCTGTTCCTATCAGGAGCCTCCCTTCCCTCTTTTACATATTCTGCCTGGTCAGTCTCATCCTTTCTTAGGGTTAACTACTGCCTACACACTGATCCACAACCAGCTCTGACTTTATCTGCAAGCTCTCAACTCTGCATCTCTACCTGCGATCTGAGCACTCAGTATGTCCCCGAACAAGCACCCAATGCCACCCTGCACCAACCCCTCAAGACACAATGCTTCCATTTTTCCTACCTTAGGTAATAATATTCAGGTCCTAAACCATAAACCTAGACACCTCTCCCTCAAGCCCTTAGACATCTAAGTATGACTGTTTCATAATTTATTCCTCAAGTCTTTCCTTTCTGTCCCATCCCTACAACCAGTGTTTTATTTCAGGTCCTTCGTATTTCTTGCCTGGAGTGTAGCAACAGCTATTTTTTTTTCTTTATTTAATGATTTTTTTTAAGTTTATTTATTTATTTTGAGAAAGGGAATGTGTGCACACAGAGTGGGGGAGGGCAGAGAGAGAGAGGGTGAGAGAGAATCTCAGGTGGGCTCCACGCTGTCAGCACAGACCCCCAAAGTGGGGCTCAATCTTAGGAACAGTAAGGTCATGACCTGAGTCAAGATCAAGAATTGGACACTTAACCAACTGAGCCACCCAGGCACCCCATAACAGCAGCTTTTAAAAAAAACATTGATTTCTGGCTCAGGTCATGATCTCCTGGTTGGTGGGTTTGAGCCCCACCTTGTGCTCTGCGCCAGCAACTTGGGTGCTTCTTGAGACTCTTTCTCTGCCCCTCCCCTGCAAGCAAGCACACCCACATGTGTGGGCTTTCTCTCTCAAAAACATATGAACATTAAAAAAAAAAAAAGCAAACCATTATGGAAACACTAGAACACAAAGGCAAAAAGAAGGGCACAATAACCTGCTTACGTACCCTATCACTTAGCTTCAAAATTGATCAGCACATGGCCCCGCCCCTCCACACCCCCGCCCCACAGCACCCAGCCCACACTAGATCACTCTATAACAAATTCTAGCCATCATTTTCACTTTTTTCCTGTACATCTAAAAAGAACTTTTTAAACATAACCACAATATTATTACTACTCAAAGATTTAAAAAGCCCTTAATATCCTCAACCATTCAATGGTCAAATTTTCCCAGCTGTCCCATAAATTTTTTAGTGTTGATTTCTTAAAATCAGAGTCCAACAGGGGCAATACATTGCATTTCATCGATGTGTCTCTTAAATCTTCTTTAATCCGTAATTCCTCCTTTCTGTTTTCTTGTAGTTTATTTGTTGAAAAAAATCAGGTTGTTTTCCCACATTTTGTACTTTGCTAAATACCCCCATGGTGCCATTTAACATGCTGCTCTATCCCCCATATTTCCAGTAAATTAGGGGTTAAATACAGAGGCTTGATCCCATTCAGGTCAACGTTTTTCATGAAAATATTGCGTAGGTGATACTGTGTACGTCAGCAAGAGCTTCTAACCTGTGTTTATTCTCAGGGCGCCTGGGTGGCTCAGTCATTGAGCCCATGACTTCAGCTCAAGTCATGAGCTTGCAGTTCATGAGTTCAAGCCCCATATCAGGCTCTGTACTGAAAGCTCAAAGCGTGGAACCTGCTTCAGATTCTGTATATCCCTCTCTCCCTACCCCTCTCCCACTCAAACTCTGTGGGTCTCTCTCAAAAATAAGGAAATTAAAAAAAAAATTTTAACTGTGTTTCTTCTCTCCAGACTTGCCTTCATTAAAAACCATCCTTCCTACCAAATAATTCTTATTCATCCTTCAAGCTCAGTTTAACTGCTGCCTTCTGATGATCCTGGCATTCTCCCCACCCTCCTCACACCCTCCATGGATATGCTAAATACCCTTCATTTATGCTCCCCAGAACCTGTGCCCACCTCTATTAATGCTCTTCACCACATGGCTTAATGCCTCTACATTAACAGATGGAGCACAGTGTCTGACATGTGACATACATACATAAATGTATGCCAAACAGAGCAAAAAGCCTTATTTAGTGCAGAAAATTCTAACAGTATGGGAAAAGTTCATAACAACAAAAGAATCCCTACCTACTCAGAAAAGGCAGGAATAGCCTGTTAAAATTTTCATTAAAGCACATGTTTAAGGTGATATTATTTAGAAAACTACATGAGGAAGACTAAAATTATCCATAACATTCAAGTATAGAGTTAACATAAATAAGGACAACCACAATAATGCCCTTAGGGATTATAGCAATGGCATAAGAGCTAATGGCAATGAAAATGCCCAAATTGTAGGGAATGAGTGGGAGAAACTAGAAAAACAAAACAACTAGTTCACTGCAAAATAAGCAATTCTTTAACCATCAAAAGCTGTCAACTTCACCAACAACTGACATCCATTTCTATGAGGGATTGTAGTATAGACAGGTACTATACACAATGTAACAGATGTGTTTTCACAATCTCTACAGGATTTCATAACACTAAAATGTAACCTTGTTCCTATGTCCATTTCTGATTTAGGTTCTCACAACTGCATGCAGTTTACTGAGGTTCATCTCTATAAAAATCTAATCATCATAATGAAAAAATTTACAGGTCCCAACCAGTTAATTCTCTCCCCCAGATACCTGGTGCTGGTGAAGTGAAAACACCTAAAGATAACATAACCCAGCATCCAGACAAGTCACTACAGGTCTTGGGTAGCTTCCATTTCCTGTGACCAAAATCCACTACTGATGAAAACCCAGTCAAGACCTGCCAACCTAGGGGGATCACACATTACCATCGGTATGCTATTCCTTGGCTTCAGGATACATGAAGACAGTATTTTCAGGTAACTTCTTTCAAAGTAGAGTAAATGTTAAGGGTACAATAGCTCTAAGTATAAACAGCCAAGTCATTCATACTATATGTTTGGAACACTGTCATCGGGCACAGTGTCAATGCCGCAGGGGGCACAAAGACAAGGCTGAACCAGATTGACACTGCCTCTACCCTCAAGGGCCTTATAAAGAAGTAGTACAGTAGTACAGGGGCTCCTGGGTGGCTCAGTCGGGCGAGCATATGATTCTTGACTTCGGCTAAGGTCATGATCCCAGGGTTGTGGGATCAAGCCCTATGTCGGGGTCTGCGCAGATCATGGAGCCTGCTTAAGATTCTCTCTCTCCACCTTTGCCCCTCTCTCCTTTGTTCACTCTCTTATATATATATAAAAAAAAAAAGGTAGAGAAAAATCTCTAACCGATAATTTAAAATAGAAAAATGAAAAAATAAAGTACTAAATAAGAATACAAACAAGGAGCTAAATAAATGTGGATGAGGCAGCAATTAGTTCTGGTTACAAGAGACTTGGATGGCTTCTTAGAGAAAAGATGATGTGAGCTGGCTCTTAAAACAATAAATGGACCAGAGTTTATCAATTTCTTTTTAGATTCCCAGCTCCACAGACTTATATACCCATGGGTTATGAAATAACAAAGCCAAAAGAAACCCAGTCCTGACCTGATCCAGCCCCTTATCCAGAGTTTATACTGAGACACATGTAAGAAACTCTTCCACAAATTCTAATAAGTGGTTGGTTCCCAGTTTGTTACAAGAGTACTTTTGGAAGAACCTTAAAAATAATGTTTTAGGGGCGCCTGAGTGGCTCAGTTGGTTAAGCGTCCAACTTTGCTCAGGTCATGATCTCGTGGCTCTTGAGTTCATGCCCTACTGACAGCTCAGAGCCTGGAGCCTGCTTTAAATTCTTTGTCTCCTCTCTGCCCCTCCCCCATTCGTGCTCTGTCTCTGTCCCAAAAATAAATAAACACTAAAAAAACTGTTTTTAAATAATGTTTTAATGGACAAGAAAATAAACGGAATCGTCAAAAACGATGAAACAGGGGTGCCTGGGTGGCTCAGTCAGTTAAGCATCCGACATTGGCTCAGGTCATGATCCTGTGGTTCATGGGTTCAAGTCCTATGTCAGGCTCTGTGCTAACAGCTCAGAGCCTAGAGCCTGCTTCAGATTCTGTGTCTCCCTCTCTCTCTGCCCCTCCCCTGCTCACTCTCTCTCTCTCAAAATAAAATTAAGACATTAAAAAAAATTAAAAGACCAAAAAACAAAAGAACAGTGAAACATTTATTGGCTACCAACATCTAGAAAAAGGTTCTTTCCTCCCAGGAACCAAAGAAATACAAATTGAAAGGAAAACATTTCATTTATCACATTAGCAAAGTCTTTTATGAATAAAATTATCAATGTAAGTGAGCCTAGCACTATGCAGGGTTGACAGAAGTATAAATTGGCAGACCACTTGGAAGGGAATGGAACAACGTATTTCTCAAGAACCTTGATTCTTAACAAGGCCTATAAAGGCCGGTGTGATCTGGCCCCTAGCTATCTACGTATTTCACATCACTGTCTCCTCTCTCCAGGGACATTACTGGTATTCTTTTAGTTCTTCTGTGCCAAGTTTTCCCCAACAACCCTTGCCTGTGCCTGTCCTCTTTCCCACTCCCAGCCTTAACACATGCTATTCTCTCTTTCCTCTGTTTGACCATCCACCACCTGTGCTTTGGCCGTCAGCTTAAGTATCTCTTCCTCAGAGATGCCTTTCCCAACCAATCCTCCTTCCCCACCTAAACTGGAACTACTTCTATGAGATTTGCTTCTGTTATAACATCTTGTGTTCCCCCCACCAAAGTACTTACCAAAGTTTGTAACTATGAACTGGTTTGTACAACTCTATATAATCTTTCTTTCACTGAATGTAAATTCCATGACAATATGACCTTTACCTATCTTGTTCCTTAATGTCTCCAATACTTAACACACAGATGGTGCTCAACAGATAGTGAATAAACTTTTCAACGTTGAAACAGTGAAATTATTTAAGACAATATTTCTACTTCTAAGGAAATAACCTAAAATGCAGAAAAAGGTCATCTGAATACTAGTATATGTGTGAAAAATAGAAAATTATGCATATATCCAACCAGGGCAGGGGTACTTGGATGGTCCAGTCGGTTTAGTATCTAACTTTGGCTCAGGCCATTATCTCATGGTTCATAAGCTCAAGCCCCACATCAGGCTCTCTGCTGTCAGCGCAGAGCCCACTTCAGACCCTGTCTCTCTTTCCCTCTGCCCCTCCCCTCCTCTGGAAAATAAATAAACATTAAAACAACAACAACCAATGTCCGACCAGGGGGCAAAAATTAATTAAATGATGCATAGAATGGAATTTTATGCACCCATAAAAAGGCTAATTATAAAAGTATTTCAATGACAGAAAAACTTTATGCTATAAGCTAAACGAAAAAAGCACAGTTAGCTCAGTTATTTTTAAAATGTACATCTGGAAAAAGATGAAATAAATAAACCACATGCTAAGAGCAATTTACGCTCATTTTTGGGAGTGACATCCATTTATTTTTGTTTCTGTTTCACTACTGTAAGAGGGAGATTCTATCTGGGATCTGTTTGTTCTTCAGAAGCCTAGCACAACATCTGATGAATACATGAAAATGAGAAATTGATTATTTCTAAGTGCAGAGATAAAGTACACTGAGAAATTCTCTAAATCACATTTTAAACAGAATCACTTAATGAACTGACATACTTAAGATTTGGGCATTTTCACATTAGTTGGGAGACCTAATCTAGAAAATCCTTGACAACCAGGCTTCCTGAGGAACATAAGTAGCTTTGTTATATCGCTCTCTTTCCTTTCCCCAAGGAAATATTGTAATTTAGATCAGAAACTGCCCACTCGAAATTTTTACTTCTCCCAGCAGTTAATTAGCTCCTCCTGTGTAACACGAGACTGGAAGGGTACAGCGCGTCCCCTTATAGAAAAAAGAATACACGATCTGCCTTTTCTTCCACAGGCCACACACTTGTGGAGAACAAATGAGCACTTCCTGAGCTTTCCACAAAGGAGGAGAAAAGCCTCTGAAAGAGGACCTAGTACACCCTTTTCAATGCCATTCTTTCCTGCTTCTCTCGTCCCACCCAGCATGTCAGATAACAAATACAGACTTGGTTATTCCTTTAACACAATTTGGGAATAACTAACAGTGGGAAAATGAAAAAATTTTAAGATAACACAATAGCGTTAAAATGTATGAAATCTCTAAAAAATAAATCTAACAAAAGATGTGTAAGACCACAAAGAAAATTATAAAACCTCATTAGGAGACCTTGTAGAAAATCTAAATAAATAGAAAAATATACCGTGTTCACAGTATAATACTATGAAGATATTAATTCTCCCCAAATTGGTTTATAGATTTCATGCAATCAATCCTAATCAAGATCCCACAGTGATCTTCTAATTCATATGGAAATGCAAAGCACAAAGCATAAGCCACAAAAGACATGGTTAGAAAAAGGTGGGAGGACATATTCCTCTCATGTAACAGGGCTTATTACAGTTCTCATAGCTGACACTGCAAGGCTCTGGTGCAGGCATTGACAAACGGACCAATGGAAACAAGCAATGAGCTCAGAAATACACCCACACGAGGTAAGTCTTTGATATATGAAAGAGAGAGCTGTGCTCATCAGTGTTGGGGGGGGAGGGAGGAGGGAAGTATTTTCAATTAATGAGAATCCATTTAGAAAAAATAAATAATCGGGCTTTACCTAACCCCCATACAAAATAATTAGAACCCAAAATTCACTAACGAACTAACTAAAGACTCATAAATCATGGGGTGCCTGAGTGGCTCAGTTGGTTGAGTATCCAACTCTTGATTTTGGCTCAGGTCATGATCCCAGGGTCGTGGTATCAAGCCCTGTGTCTGGATCCACACTGAGCATGGAGCCTGCTTAAGATTCATATATTCTCCCTCTCTCTCCCTCTCTCTCTCTCTCTCTCCCCCTCCCTCCCTCCCTCCCTCTGCCCATCTCCCCTGCTTGTGCTCTCTCTCTAAAATTAAATAAACAAATAAATATTAAATCAAATCAATTACATTAAATTTAGAAATTCTTCATCAAAAGATACCATAAAGAGAATGATAAAGACAAATCACAGAGTGAGAGAAGATATCCGTAAAACATTTAAGCAGCAACAAACTAGTAACTTTCGAATATATAAAGAATGTCTATTAGTCAACAAGAAAAAAAATGAAAAAAGATTACACTGGGCACTTCGCAAAAGAAGAAATCTAATGGCCAATAATTTACCCTCATTAGAAAACAATAAAATGAAAATTAAGAATGTCATAAGCTATTTATATAAACAGTAGAATAGTGAACATTAAAAATGTAACAAGTCCAAGTGTCAGCAAATATATGAAGCATAAAAGTTTTCATATATTGCTGGAGGATATAGATACCAGGTACAGCCACTATGGAAAATAGTTTAGTATTACCTAATAATAATTTTCAATTACTACACAGATCACAGGAAATTCTATTCCCATGTATGTACCTATATGGACATATTCATCTACCAGGATACCTGAAGAACATTCAGAGAAACAGTAAAATAGATTATCAGTAAAATAGATTTTTTAAAAATTATGGTATACTTTTCCACAGGTGCATCCACTACACAGTAATGAAAATGGATGAACTGAAGCTATATACATAAATGAATACCACACATGTTGAACAAAAGAAGAATACAGAATATCATTCATATAAACTTCAACTAAACTATATTATTTAGAACTATACAGGTGGTAAAACAAATGATTTTCAAGAAGTCAGAACAGCAGTTACTCCTAAAAGAAAAGATGGGATTGTGTTCAGAGAGGAACATGTAGGAGGCTTCCCTGGGGCTCACAATGAGCTACTGTTGAGTAGTGTTTACACAACTCTTGGTTAACGGTTATTCTGCAAACTATCATATGATTTATATACTTTTCTCTATATATGTTCTCTATATACATATCCCCCACCAAAAGAAAAACTACTTAAATGGTAAAATATAGATCACCAATCTAATTTTAAGGGGCTTGGTTTGTATAAGAAGGTTTTTCAGCTCAGAAGACATAATTTCAAAAGTTCTATCCCATTATTCTTGAAGAATATTCACATCTGTTGGACCATGCTTCGGAAATGAAGGTTTCTATAAGTAAAGATATATGCATTTTTGTGTGTGATATTTCAAGTCTTTATTTATTCAATCAATTCTCCAATGGGTTGGAGAAATGCACTTTCTCAATAATGAGAATGAGGCTCCTTCAAAATGCAAACATTCAAGCCATATAAATTTCTCATCAGCTTTAATATCCAATCAAGGATTCGCTGGGCAGAACACTAGAAGTGCAGGACAGCTGTCTAGGGATGCCCACACAGGGAACAAGACAGCCCAGAGGAAAGGTAAACCTCACCATTTCCAAAAAGGTTTTCTAACATTAAACCTCTAACCATGCCCCAAAGAAAATCCCCCATAAACAGATCGCTAGCCCCAAATTTAGTCTGTAGCACTTAAAATGGGGAGAAAAAAAAGAAATTTCATGTTATTAGTTCTGATAAAAGACCTACTGGTTTGTTCACTAAAGGAACAGAATGGGATGGGGCAAAAAACGAGTAACTGCGGTACCACTTACTCCTCTTTATGCCTTTCAATGTCTTTCTCAGCGTCTCTTACTACTGGCACTTTATAAATATGTGCTGAACGCTAATTTCCATGGTAGTCATGGCAGCGAACAACAGAAGAATTGGAGGAAAGTACAAATAACTGTCCTGAAATAAAATTTTAAAAGTCAAGGACAAAATAAAAGGTCAAGAATATAATCCACCAGTAGGGCGCCTGGGTGGCTCAGTCGGTTGTGCATCTGACTTCGGCTCAGGTCATGATCTCACGGTTTGTGGGTTCAAGCCCCATGTCAGGCTCTGTGTTGACAGCTCAGAGCCTGGAGCCTGCTTCAGATTCTGTGTCTCCCTCTCTCTCTGCCCCTCTCCCACTCACTCTCTGTCTCTCTCTCTCTCAAAATAAAATAAAGGCATAAAAAAATTTTTTAATTAAAAAAATTTTAAAAAGAGAATATAATCCACCAAATACAAGCTTTCTCTTAGAAACCTTTATGAACTCGTCATCATTAATTTATCTAACTTTCATCTGCAGGGCCTTCTGAGTAATACATTCACTGTTTTAAATCTGTGATTCCCAAACTTCAAAAGGCATATCTCGGGATATAAGCAAGTCCCCAATTTATAAATGGATTATATTCCAAAAGTTCATTTGTAATCTGATCATGTAGAACATGGAATGCACTTCCAAAAGAAGACTTGAAACACAAATTCTCACACTTGCCCACAAAATCTATAAGATAACTGAAATGCAGTATATTCACAATGAAAAAAAGAGGCAAAAGTTATCTTAGCTCCCATCCTAGAGGCTCCTGAAACTTAAGTCTCATGCAGTCTCAGCCAGTTCTGAAGCACCTATTGTTAAGACCAACAATATCAGGGGCACCTGGCTCGCTCAATCAGTGGAGCACGTGACTCTTGATCTCGGTCCTGAGTTCAAGCCCCACAGTGGATGTGAAGATTACTTAAAAATAAAATCTTAAATAAATAATAAAAATAGAAAGAGGCCAATAATATCCAATTAGTGTTAAGAAGAGGTGGATACATAAGGACAAAGAGCAACATGCCATTAAAGGAAGAAGCAAAGTGAAAGTTAAATTTCCTTTTAGATAAGCTCATTTAACATATGCCAGAACTCCTTTAGCTGGAGCCCATGCGGTTAATCACAAGAGAGGTGCGCCTGTGACTTCTCCAAGACCAGCCTGGACAGGATCCGCAGGGAGATCAATTCTATCCAAGCGCTTAGCCTAGAAGATGATAGATGGGTAATATTAAAAAATATACCTTGAAACTTCTCTACCAACTTTTCCAACCAGGCTAACAAGGCCTGGGTTAAGGAAAGGCACTTCTCATTAGGGCTCTAGCTTCCTCTGTTTAGGAACTAGAGGCCTACTGCCCTGCAAGGGCCCTTGCTAAATCACTGAATTTCTATACAAGACACGCTTCTAAACAAAACATCTGAGAAGGCAATTTCTCACTCCACTCTTCCAACACACAGTACACCATCCATGAAAAAGCACCTCCTAACTCTACAATGTATTCTGCTTCAGAAGTCCACATTTTCCAATTTCAGAGTCTTCTCCATTTCTGCTCTTATCTTTATCTTCCTATAAACAGCCATGCAAAGAACACCTAGCATACAATACAATAATGGTTTTCACACTGGTATATCCAACCTCCTTCCACTCCTGACAGGAAGAAGCACCATTAAGGTGCACAAGTAGAAGGTGCACAAGAAGAAGGCCCTGCAACTAAACACTGACAGTACTGCCCCTATCCAAACATTTAACTGGTGGCTGCTGGATGGAATAAAAAGGAAACTTGATCAATATTTCCTATTTTCTCTCTACAGTAACAGAATCTGATTTTGATAATTAGTGATTTTTGCTAAGCTATTACAATTTCTGGTCACTGGCCTACAATCTACCATATTATATGGTATTTTGTATACCTCAAACTTTTTTATTAGAGAGAGAGAGCAAGAACATGAGCAGGGGAGAGGGGCAGAAGGAGAGGGAGGGGGGGAGAGGGACAGAGGGACAAAGAGCGGGGCGGGAGAGGGAGAATCTTAAGCAGGTTCCACACTCAGTGCAGAGCCTGACATGGGGCTTGATCCCACAACCCTAGCATCATGATCTGAGCCAAAACCAAGAGTCGATGCTCAACCAACTGAGCTACCCACGTGCCCCAGTCTTCAAACGCCTTATGGAATATTTCTTTATTAGGCCCCTTTCTTCCCCTTCAGCATTGTTCTAATATCAGTTTTCCTCCAGTATTTCCTTTCTAATGTTGAACACAATTTCATTTTTTTGTTTCTTTTCTCTTGCCAAAATGATAATCATGTTGTATAAAACCTTATGTTTGTCAGTTTCATATATCCATGTTCCCTTCTAAGCATGATCACAATTAATCAATTTTGGGCCCCCAGCAGTTAGGAAACAATTCTACTGAAGAGGTTGGCTCAGATACATCTCAAACTAAAGGAGATAATGTGATCCAGATCAGAAGTTTTCAACTTGTGCTCTTTCAAGAGTTGCCTGAGGGGCAGGATGGATGCCAAGTAAGTGAGGGTCTGGTTTCTCCATTCAGGTTTCATTCAACCAGAGCAGCTGTTTTACACACTGGGATTATAGTATGTATCAAATTTACAGAGATCTTCAACTTAAAAAAAATATAGTACTCGTGGTCAAAATGTTCTATCACTAATTAAGAGAATAAAAGAATGATTCCACAATATATTCACCTCTACAGGGAGGGACTCAAAAAGCCTTTCTTCAAATAATCTAAACCCTGAATTAAATGAGTTTTTCCCCCCTCTGTCCAACAATAGAATCAACAATCACTTTCTTTTCTGAATCGCTTAAATCTAAGAGGTCAATGTTTCAGCAGATTCGTAGTTCCACAGTCATCACTCATTCACCTGCTCTTATATTCAACAAATGAACCCAGCACTTAGCACATTCTGAGACTCTGCTACTCAAAGTGTGGTCCTCCAGACCAACAGTACTGGCATTGCCCAGATGCTGGTGAGAAATGCAGAATCTCAGGCCTCTCATGGATCTACATCAGAATCTGCATTTAACAGGCACTCTAGTTGATTCATTAGCAAACTAAAGTTTTTGGCTAGGCACTAACGATACCATAACAAGTAAAAGAGACATAATCCCTCCTTTCACAAAGCTTCTCATCCAGTTGAATGAAACAAATAAGTAAATCATTATGCACAGGGTACTCTGAAGAAGACTGAAAAAACAAACCCCTAGCCCAAACGGGCAGTCTGAGGAAGAAGTCCTGAAGGAAATGGCACCTTCCCGATTCTTGACTCAATGGAAACATCAGGAGGGAAAAGGTCATTCAGGGAAGGGAGGGGGGGGAAAAACAGAACACAAAGTGAACCTGCGATATGAAAGTGTATCTTTTATGGGCAGAGCAGAAGCGGGCTCTGAGGGCACTGGTGTTACCATCCTGAGGAGTAAGCTTCATCCTGGAGGAAATGAGAATGACCAAGTGATTTCAACCAGAGGAGCATGAACCTCATTTATCGTTTAGAAAAATCATCCCAGTGGCCACTGGGACAAGATTAGAAACAAGGCGAGACCAGTTAAAAGGCCTACATTGCAGTAATCCGAGAAAGTCGTTACTAAGAGTCTGTCTTAAGTGGCAGCTGTAAAGGTGGCTAGAAAAGAATGAGTTCAGTAGATATGAACACCGAAGAATCTATAACAAGTGGTGGCTGATGGTTAGGAAGAAAGATGAAAGAAACAGGTAAAAGGGAGATGGAATTACAAAATTACTTCCAAAATTAGGCGTGCTATCATCTTTGACGGGAACAATTTGGAAACAGTGACTTAAAAAAAGTAAAAATTTCACACCCAAACATGTTACACTTTTACAGCAAAAAAGAAAAAGTTCTTCATGTCTGTATCTTTGTCATCTACTTCTGGGAGTTTGTCCTACAGTTACTTACACCAAGATTTATATACCAAAGATGCTTACTGAAGCATTATTTGTAAAGGAAAAAATAAAAAATAACTAAGGGTCTCATAATAGGAACCTGGCTAACTAGTATATATACACAATTCAATGAAGCAGAGGAAAAAATGTTTTCTAAGACTCCTCAAGGATACAGGAAAATCTCATGAAATAAAATTGCATGAAAATAAGTTATACAGAGTATATGTATATAAAAATAAATGAACACAAAAACTGACAAAAATGCATAAACTGCTGCCATTGGTTACAACTGAACTGTGTAACTACGAAGGAATTTTTACTTTCTTTTTCCTACATTTTATCTGATTATAAAACAAAACTCATAGCAACTGGGTGGCTCAGTCAGTTGAGTGTCCGACTTAGGCCCAGGTCATGATCTCATGTTCATGGGTTCGAGCCCCACGTGGGTCTCTGTGCTGACAGCCCAGAGCCTGGAGCCTGCTTCAGATTCTGGGTCTCCCTCTCTCTGACCCTCCCCCACCCATGCTCAATCGTGCTCGATCGTGCTCTCTCTCTCTAACATAAACAAAACATTTTTAAAAATTAAAAAAAAAAAAACTCTTGAGGCTTAGTTGGTTGAACATCCAGCTCTTGATTTCAGCATAGGTTGTGATCTCACAGTTTTTAAGTTCCAGACCCACTTTGGAGCCTGCATGGGATTCTCTCTCCCTCTCTGCTCCTCCCCTCTCTCTCACTCACACTCTATTTCTCTCAAAATAAATAAACATTAAAAAAATTTTTTTAATTAAAAAAAACTCTTGAAGTTTTCATTTAGCTTGAAGAAAACAAAATAACCCCTTATTTGAAGGTCTGCGTAGAGGGTGGTGCCAATTCCTACAACAGAGAATTCAGCAAGAACTGCGGTGCGATTATGACTTTGACACTGAACATCCTGAGTCTGCGACACACCCCATAGAGGCATTCGAGAGCCAAGCACAGGAGTCTAGATTTATGATAAGGAATCAATCAACAGCACGTGATGGTGGTTAAAGGCAAAGTTCTGGGGGAAATCATGCAAGGTAAAAATACGGAGTAAGAAGGAAAGAGGTCTTACGGCAAAACACTGAGGAGTAACAAAACTTAATAGGTAGAAAAAGCTGGCAAAAGGTCCGAGCAGAAAAGAGAATGGCTGTAAAAGCAGATTTTAAAAAGCTAAGAAAGGTAATTTCAGTGATGTCAGTGGAGGAAAAGTTGCAGGTTGGAGCGAGTGGCCAATCATGTCAAATGCTGCAATGAGGCCAAATAACACGAAGAGTGCCTATTTGACATAAGAGAATACTAATGACTTTGGCAATAGCAGTTTCTGAAGAGACAGGGACAGAAGCCAGAATAAAATGAAGTCTCTGGAATGTAGGAAAATAAAGAAAGTGATAATAAACTGCTCTTTTAGGAGCTTGGGAAGGTTAGAAAGTTGACGTTCAAAATGGAAACAAAATTCAGTTGATTTATATGCCACAGAGCTGAGAGAGGAAGGCTGAAGATGCACCAACATCTCTGCCGCAACAGCAACAGCTGCTGTGGACCCCCGAGACCGGCACAGCTGTCAGCGCCGATCTCCTCCGCTTCCTGCCCGAGAGATTAGAGGTTAGCTGTCCGCCGTCTGTCATCGCCTTCACCGCCACTCCTCCGCCCAGAGGAGTCACGGTCCTTACTGCTACTCAGGGCAGAGCCAATACCTTTAAACCCCATCCTCTCACATCCCACAGGAACCTGCTCCCTCCGTTATCCTTCCTCTTTCTCTGTCTTCAGCTTTACCCTCTGGATTCTTTCCCCTTAGCATATAAATAAGCTGACGTCTCTGCCACCTTGGGGGAGAAAAAGAGAAATGGGAAAAGAACCCCAAAAAATGCTTGAGTGTCCCTTATTTCCCAAAATAAAAACGCGATGGGGCGCCTGGGTGGCTCAGTCAGTTGGGCTTCCAACGTCAGTTCAGGTCCTGATCTCATGGTTCGTGAGTTCAAGTGCTGCACAGGGCTCTGTGCTGACAGCTCAGAGCCTGGAGCCCACTTTGGATTCTATGTCTCCCTCTCTGTCTCTCTCAAAAATAAACAACAACCAAAAAAAAAAAACCAAAAAAAAAAAAAACCACCTGCTTGAGTTTCCATTACATTTCCTACTATGGATGTAAAAAGAATTCTTCCCTCTAGTGGAACAAACAATTCATCTATTGATTCAACAAATATTTTGCCCACTGACCTTATGAAACATACTATCTGTGTGTGGGGGCAGAATATAGACAATAAAACATATATATACACACATATACCAACACACACATCATAATAATAAGTGCTTGATAGAAAAAGCAGGATAGGGAGTAATGGGAGGTGATATTTTAGATAAGATAGGTACGTAAGGCTTCCTGAGGAAATGACCTTTGTGCAGGAACTTCAGTAAAGGCACAGCAAGTACCAAGGCCCTAGGACAGGAGCCTATTTGATGTGTTCAAGAAGCGGTAAGAAAGTCAGCTAAAGCAGCTTAGAGCGAGCAAGGGGACAGAGGTAAGAAATAATCAGGTCAGAGAGGATACCAGGCCACGTCATAAAAACAATGATGTCATCGTAAGTCTCACAGAAGACACTGAAGGGTTGTGAGAGAAGCGTAATGGAGTCTGATTTCAGGTTCCAGACGCTCACTCATGATGCTGACCGGAGAATTCCAATTACAATACAGTGACGAAGTGTAACAATAAAGGACAATTGGGCGAATCAAGAAAAGGATGCCTAACGCTGAGTTAGGACATGTGTCTCAAAGGGAGTGATGCCTGAACAGAATACTGAAGGACAAGTCAGGGTTGCTGAGAAGAGCAGGGACCAAGTGCTACCCAAAAAGTGGGCATAAATGAGGAAAAGCCATGGGAGTTTTTAAAAGGTTGGGTATTTCTATTCCCCAGCATCCAACAGTCAGAAAATATTTTATAAAAATATATGACTGATAACATCTACTCCCATCTCCAAAACAAACAACAAACAAACAAACAAAAAACACCTGGGACTATACTTAATAAAATTATCTGCATGACCTTTATGGAGAAAATTGTAACTCTGTAGAAAGACATCAAGAACATCTATTTAATAATGGACAGGAATACCCAATATGTAACATGTATAGTCTCCCCATGAACCTATACATGACACAGTTCTTTTTTTTTTAATTTTTTTTAATGTCTTATTTATTTTTGAGAGAGAGAGACAGAGCATGAGCGGGGAGGGGCAGAGAGAGAGGGAGACACAGAATCTGAAGCAGGCTCCACTCTCTGAGCTGTCAGCCCAGAGCCTGACGCGGGGCTCGAACCCACGAACCGTGAGATCATGACCTGAGCTGAAGTCGGAGGCTTAACCGACTGAGCCACCCAGGCGCCCCTACATGACACATTTCAAATCAAAATCCCAACAAGTACACCAAAGACATGTACAAGAATTTCATAGCAGCATGATTCATAATAACCTCAAACTAAAACAACACACATACCTACCGAAGTGAAATAGACAAATTCCAGTATATTCATAAAATGGACTAATTATATAGCAATGAAAACAGACTACACCCACACATAATTCAACACAAATGAATTTCAAAACAAAACAAGCCCACAATAGAATACATACAGTATGATTCCATTTACTAAAGTTTAGAAACCAACAAAACTAACTTATGATGTTAGAAGCCAAGATGGTAATTTCCTTTGGGCAAAAAGAGTGAGTCCTAATTGGGAAGAAGCACATGGGGTGGTGAGGGGGTGGTTAAGGTTACGGTGGTGCCGGGAGTATGTCTCCACAAAGCAGTTATTACGCACAGGTATACTCACTCTGTGATACACTCAACCAGGACACTTACCATCTGTGTGTTATTCTATATTAGTTATGTTTCAATAAAATGAAGGAACGCTGGCATCTGCAATTTACTCTGAAATGCATCAAAAAAAATAAGATGGACTGATGGACAGAGGGACATATAACAAAATGTTAATGGTAGAATTTAAGAGGTAGACATAAAAGTATTCACTGTAAAACTCTATTATGTGTTTGAAATTTTTCATAATAAAATGTTCAAGAAAGAAATCCCAAGGAGGTTTTTGTTCTTTTTTCCTTAAAGTAGGCTTCACACCCAGCACGGAGACCAACATGGGGCCCAAACTCAAGACTCTAAGACCAAAACCTGAGCTGAGATCAAGAGTTGGGACACTTAACGACTGAGCCACCCAGGCGCCTCCCATTGAATTATATATATATATATATATATTTTTTTTTTTTGGCCTAACTTCATAAAGCTGATTCTAAAACTACAAAAAATTAAAAAGGGCAACAGTCGACAACTCTGAAGACAAAAAAGGTAAGGAAAGACTGTCCTAACAGACAAGACTAATTACTAAGCAACAATAACTAAGATGATGTACTATGACAAAGAGATGACTAGAGATCAGGGAAACAGAAGAGAGGGCATAAAAATTAACTCCCGCACACTGAAAAACAGAGAAGGCTGGCACTAAGACTGGGGGAAAGCAGGACTATTTGATAAATGCTGATTCAAAGATTAGATGAGATGAACTGATAGAATACCTTTAATAACTCACAGGAAAATACATTTTGAACAACAAACACAAGTTGCGGAAGAGTATATACAATAGAGTTCTCTCTCTCCAATTAATATATATATTATATAAAAAATGAGAAACACTAGTCTACATTGATCAGGAATATATTCATATTCGGCTCAGGTCATATCTACTATGAATCATGCTATTAAAAAAATACAGAAATATTTGGCAATAAAATATCAAATTCAGGGCAGTAATTACCCCGGGGATAGATGGAGATCCATGGATCATAAGCCAGATGGCATGTGAGTACATAAATATTTGCTATATATACCCTTTCTGAAATCTCAAATTTTTATAACAAATTATAACTTTATTTTGAGAGAGAGAGAGTGCGCATATGTGTGCACACAATAGGAGGAGGGGCAGAGAGAGAGGAGGAGAAAGAGAATCCCAAGCAGGCTCATCGTGGTCAGTGCAGAGCCTGACATGAGGCTCAAACCCACATACCAGGAGATCATGACCTGAGCCATAATCAAGAGTTGGACACTCACCCCTATAATTAACAAAAGTTTGAAGAGTACATGGTTTTGTAAATAGTATTAAAAATGGTTAATAGTTTGGAGCAAAGACTAGGAATAGGAAAATGACAGGAGAAAAAGCTAACGAAACAGAAAGAGACCAGATCGTGCAAGCCTTGTAAAACATGTTTTGTTTTTATCCCATAGGGCAGTCACTGAAAACTATTAAACTAGGGAGGTCAAAAAGTTTATTCTGACAAGGTACAGGGTAAATTTCCTAATGACAGAGGCTTACTTATCATTTAACCCCTAATCTTAGCAGAATTTATGACACAGTGATTTTCAATAAATATTTGCTAAATTAATTAATTTATGGAAGAGGTTGGGAGGGAGAAGCAGAAAGACAGATTAGAAAGCAGTTTTAATCACCCAGGCAGGAAACGCTGGGTTTATAACGATCACCTAAACTTACCATTTCTCTATTTTACAAAAAATAGTAAGATTATAAGAAACTTTCAAGAGACATGAAATAAAGTAATGATCTTAAGATAAACATGAAGACCCTGGTTCACATTAGGCAATGTAATAATTCCATATATACTCACCATTCTTCCGCTCACTAAGTGGAGGCAAATTGGGGTTCCTGCCAGGGTGGAGGCCTAGGGTCAGCTCGGGCTGCAAGGAGAGCTCCTGCAGTTCATTGGCAACGGCTTCGCTCTGGGGGCTGGGGGCCGCAGACAGAGACACCAGCACTGGCTCGTCGTCATTTTCGCCAGCCCCTCCTCCGTCCAGCCCATTCACAGCAATGACGGAAGGGGGCAGGCACACGACACTGGAGAAATCCACTTTGGCTTTCGTGATGGCAACCTGGAAATGGAAGAGGAGACAAAAAGTTTATACGTCACTGTGAAAAGACAGACTATTCCACTTAATATATGCTGGGTACTAGTCTAAATTATATTACTGGCAAGCTACCATTAATTTTAAGTATTTTCTATAAAGTAAGCCAGCATCATTTTTAAATTTAATATTTACTACGCTCACAGAGTACATGTGACTTCAAGTCTCATACTGTCTTCAACTACATCACTCAGGAGGACAACATACAATTAAAATAAAAGCAGCAAACACAATGTGTTAATGAGATAAAAGAAAACAGTGGCCAAGGAGAAATAGTTATGGAAGAAATGTTACCCTCAAACTACCAAGTGGAAGTACTTTGAGAACTAACACTTTAATGAATATACAAAAGGTTATTAAAAGTATTATACTATACCAACATAATCTAGGGCAGAAAATTTCTTTAAGAATATAATTCCCAAGGCACCTGGCTTGCTCAGTTAGTAGAGTTTGCAACTGCTGATCTTGGGGTTGTGAGTTCAAGCCCCACAGTGAGTGTAGAGCTTACTTTGATAAAAAAAAATTCTAAGCCATTAGATTCCATTTTTATATATATATATGTGTGTGTGTGTGTGTGTGTGTGTGTGTGTATATACACACACACACATAAATATAGATAGAGATGTATGTTTGATATAGGATATTTGCCCACATATTTTGATGTACACGAATATTTATTTGATCATTATACCTAGAAATGGGATATTAAAAATAAAACACCTGGGGCGCCTGAGTGGCTCAGTCGGTTAAGCCTCCGACTTCAGCTCAGGTCATGATGTCATGTTCGTGGGTTCAAGCCCCGCGTCGGGCTCTGTGCTGACAGCTAGCTCAGAGCCTGAAGCCTGCTTCCGATTCTGTGTCTCCCTCTCTCTCTGCCCCTCCCTGCTCATGCTCTGTCTCTCTCTGTCTCAAAAATAAATAAATAAAAATTAAAAAAAAAAAACACCTGGCAAAATAAGAACAAGATCTTTAAAAATGACAAAGAATACATTATAACAAGAAAATCTTTTCCACAGCATGGATTAATGGTTAGGTGAATGAAGAATATACTCATTCACTGAATCTTATTATGCAGTTATTAAGAATAGTTTTTATAAAACATTTAAAGTGTGGAAAATGCTTCTAATAAGAAAAGAAAGATATGAAAATGTATTTTCACATATAAAAATATTATACAGAAGAAAAAGGGACTCTAAGGAAATATACCAAAACCACAAAATGGGTTTTATTTGATTGGACTATGAACAATTTTCTTTCTTTTTACTTTCTTTAGTTTCCAAATTTTCTCTAAAACATATATATTGCTTGCATAATGAAAAAGCTATAGTTCTTAATCTAGAAGAAGGACCTAGGAGTTCCCTGAAGACTTTAGTGAGCACTTTACTCTAATGTGGAGACGAGGAGATCAACAAGATATTGAAAAACTATGAAATAAAGAAAGGCACTGAAAACTAAAAAAATAGAAAGACCATCAATTTCTATCTTCATGTAAGGATATAATGTGCCCGAACATGATCATAGTTCTGACTGACGCACCTCATGAAATATAAAAAGGACTGGAAAAGACCCAGGTAAGAACAAGTAGGATGGGGCTGAAGTTAAGAAGGAAGATGTTAAGGAAGATCCTCTACTCCAAAAGCGCTGGAAGAACAACTGAGTGAGGCAAGTTCAAAAGAAATTTGGGAACTCAGTACTAGGAGCTTAATATTCTAAGAGGTGGCATGGGCCAATCCTTCCCAGAAAAGGATTCTGGGAAGATCTGAATAATTTTAGGAATTATAAAACAACAAATGTCAAAGAAAATCCAGAAACCACCCTTCAAGAGAATCTTTTCCCATTTTGCCTATGACTTAACCATTTAAGCTGTGTCTCTGTACTGCGGACAAAATTGTTACACATGATTAACCCATCTAGCTCAGTACTCCAGCAGCCTTTTCAGACAAGAAAGATTCAATTTCATGAATCAAGGATCCTTTGAGATCCAAACTCCTTAGGACACGGTCCCCAATACCCTCCCCCACCCTGATACATATATGCACATGCACACACACGTGCACATGAATGATGATGGCACTGAGATGTGTACTTTAAAAAAAACAAAACAAAAACTTGTGAGTCCTAAAGGAAAGCAGGAAGAGGGCAGTATCATGACTTCAGCCCGAAGACCTAGGAAAAGTAGCTTCATATACAGTAGCAGGTTTTATATAAGCAATTGTTAATATACAATAAAATATTATTCAGCCATAAGAACAGAAGGAAATCCTGCCATTTGTGACAACATGAATGAACCTCAAAGGCATTACACTAAGTGAAGTAAGTCAGACAGAGGAAGACAAATACTGTATGATCTCGCTGAGACTTACGGTTCCGAGGCAGGACGTGGGAGCTGGTAAAACTGGATGAAGGTAGTCAAAAGGTACAAACTTCCAGTTAAAGATAAATAAGTACTGGGGGTGTAAAATACAACATGCAGACTATAGTTAATACTGCTGTATGACATATCTGAAAGTCGTTAAGAGAGTAAATCCTAAAAGTTCTCATCACAGTGGAAAAAACACACTTTTCTTTGGTACATCTGTAAGAGATGATGGATGTTTAAACTTAACGGTGGTCATCATTTCACAGTATAAGTGAGTCAAGTCATGCTGTACACCTCAAACTTCTATGATACTGCATGTCAATTTTATCTTAATAAAACTGGGGAAAGAAAGTTGTGACATCATTCCTGATTATGAGTTCACACCTCATACTAGAAAACTAAGAAATGTGGCTGAGGTGGTAATAACCATATGCAGTAAGACAAACCCTGCGGAACAGTATTTGCATGTCAACTGGCGCTCAATAAATACTTGTTGGGGGGCGCCTGGCTGGCTCAGTCAGCAGAGCGTGCAACTCTTGACCTTGGGGTCATGAGTTCAAGCCCCACGTTGGGGGTAGAGTTTACTTAAATAATAATAAACCACCTCAAAAAAATAATACATACATACATACTTGTCTGAACAAAGAAGCAAATGAAAGATACTTAAAGATAATCTGGGGACCAAGACAGGCAGGTCTTGAGAAAAATCTGAATGGTACAAAGAAGAAGCTGCAAAAGTACAGAACATTAAAAATAATGTTTGTCGGGGCGTCTGGGTGGCTCAGTCAGTTAAGCTTCCGACTTAGGCTCAGGTCATGATCTCACGTTCGTGGGTTCGAGCCCCGCGTCGGGCTCTGTGCTGACAGCTCAGAGCCTGGAGCCTGCTTCCAATTCTGTGTCTCCCTCTCTCTGCCCCTCCCCGCTCATGCTCTGTCTCTCTCTCTCTCAAAAATAAATAAAACATTAAAAAAAATGTCTATTAAAAAAAAGGTTTTAAAACAGGGCAGGGGTTCCTGGGGGGCTCAGTTCGTTAAGCGTCCAATTTCGGCTCAGGTCATGATCTCACAGTTTGTGAGTTCGAGTCCCGCATCAGGCTCTGAGGGAGGTACAGAGAAGGAGACACAGAATCCCAAGCAGTCTCCACACCATCAGCGCAGAGCCCAAGGAGGGGCTCGAACTCATGAGCCATGAGACCGTGATCTGAGCTGAGATCAAGACTCAGATGCTTAACCAACTGCACCCCCAGAATACCAAGCTTTTTCTAAAGCAGCTGGAATTTAAACATCAGGAGTCTGTAATTCTGGCATGCACTTAATGAACATAACCAGTACTTTCAGAAAGTAATATTAAATAATTTAAACTATGGAGGGGCACCTGGGTGGCTCAGTCAGTTAAGCTGCCGACCCTTGATTTTGGCTCAGGTCATTATCTCACAGTCATGGATTCAAGCCCCACATCAGGTTCTGAGCCGGCATGGAGCCTGCTTGAGATTCTCTCTCCCTTCCAGCTCTCTGCCCAGCCCCTCCCTCCTACTCACATCCTCTCCCCTCTCTCTCAAAATAAATAAACAAACTGTGGGAAATGGTCCCCAAAAGAAAGTCACTCCAAGTCTAATGCTAGGCATGAAGGGAAAAATTAAGTTTAAAAAGTGATTTTCTTAGAATACATACATCTTAACAGATTAAAGAAAGGAATATCAAATTCTATAGTGATGTGGGCCATGATGGTGCCTGTCAAAGTCTGGAATGTAAAGAAAAGGCAATATGAAAAACTGTTTTACTGAGTGTTCCATTCAGAATTTGTTTTACTAGCTTAGTAACTGATTAAGTTTCAAATTTATGGGATCATTTAAGGGTTTGAAGAGATCACTTACACTTTTTATATACATATTTTACCACATACTTTTATTGGGTAAATTACATGCTATGGTGGAATCTGTTAATGTCGAGATTTCAAGTTTTAGGGGGCCACCTGGCTGGCTCAGTTGGTAGAGCATGTCACTCGATTTCAAGGTCGTAAATTTCAGCCCCACATTGGGTACAGAGATTACTTAAAAAATAAAATATATAAAGGGAACCTGGGTGGCTCAGTTGAGAACCGGCTTCAGCTCAGGTCATGATCTCATGGTTTATGGATTCAAGCCCCACATCGGGGCTTTGTGCTGACAGCTCAGAGTCTGGAGTCTGCTTTGGATTCTGTGTCTCCTTCTCTCTCTGCCCTTCACTCTCTCATACTCTGTCTCTGTCTCTCTCTCTCTCAAAAGTAAAAATAAACATTAAGATAATAATAAGATACTTAAAAAATTAGTTTCAGGATATATTCTTTGAAAATGCTAATATTTAACTCGGGGTACCTTGCTGGCTCGGTTGGTACAGCATGAACCTCTTGATCTCAGGGTCGTGAGTTCAAGCCCCACACTGGGCGTGGAGGCTACTTAAAAGAATTTTTTTTTAAATGCTAATACTAAACTGTATTACACAAAACTCTTCCATAAAATCATGGGCCAAGGGGTGGGCAACAGATGAAATAAGAGCAGGAGAATGTTGATAACTGTTGAGACTTAATTAATATGGGGCACGTAAAGACTCAGGATACTATTATTCTCTCTACATTCGTGTATGTTTGATAACATTTCTTTTTTTTTTTTAAATAAGGCTATTCCAGAGAACAAAGTGAAGACCTGGTAATATACAAGAAAGGTTTCCTCAGCCACGACTGTAGAAAGAAAATAAGCCAAACAGAAGTCCAAATCAAGCACTGACAAGAGAATATTCAGCACAGCACATATGTGTTGGGAAAACCTCTTTCTCTAGCAAACCTACTACTTTCTACTCATTGCTAAGCAGCCTACAGAAGAAAGGTCTGGTAGTCTCTGACAATCTAGAGACAAGATCCAAAAATGTGGAGGTACAGTCACGGATTAAAATGTCTCCTCTACCAATTCCTGGACACTCCTAAAATTTTACTGACTGTAAAACTTGCACAAAAAAAGAAAACCAAAAAGTGAAATAGATATCTCAGATCATATGTATCCTTTATTCAGAAAAATATAAAAGTTGTATCTCAAGCAAAATGTTTTCTGAAGTGTCTCAGAGGAAAAGTAATTAAAATAACCAAAGGGGGAAAAAATCTGCATCATGTTTTAGTACTGTAAATTTATAATTCTACTCAGCCTGAGATCAAACTTTCTTTTTCATCGCAGGATCACCAACTCCAATTTCTTGGCTGTTGATTCGCATATGATCAGTAGCAGCTGAACAAAAACAACATGGGGGCAGGGTCATCTCCCACAACCCATCTGTTTCACTCTCTTGCTGGCTGGATTCCGCCTCATCTTTTCTCCACCCTACCCCCTTTTTGGGCTGCATGCCTTCTGCTGGTGCCGAGTGGCATATGTAACTAGAAGCAACAGGACAAAATGTGTTAGAGAAATGGAAGAGCTCAGGCAAACAGCTGATAACTCTAAAAAAGTATATACTAATAGAATTTTTTATTATGACCCATGCCAGAGTCCATTTCATGCAACCAAATGATATGCTCTCCTGAAAAAAAATTTTTTCTGTATAAAAATTGTCTGTAGTCCATTAACAAACTTTCTTTGAGATGGGAAGATTCTGTTTGTTTCTTTCTTTCTTTTTAACATTTATTTATTTATTTATTTATATAGCTTATTGTCAAGTTGGTTTCCATACAACACCCAGTGCTCATCCCACAAGTGCCCTCCTCCATGCCCATCACCCATTTTCCACTCTCTCCCATCCCCATCAACCCTCAGTTTGTTCTCAGTATTAAAGAGTCTCCTATGGTTTGCCTCCCCTCCTCTCCTTAATTATTTTATCCCCTTTCCCACCCCCATGGTCCTCTGTTAAGTTTCTCCTGTTCTACATCTGAGTGAAAACATATAGTATCTGACCTTCTCTGCCTGACTTACTTCATTTAGCATAACACGCTAGAGTTCCATCCATGTTGCTACAAATGGCCAGACTGCATTCTTTCTCGTTGCCATGTAGTATTCCATTGTATATATAAACCATATCTTCTTCATCAATTCACCAGTTGATGGACATTTAGGCTCTTTCCATGATTTGGCTATTGTTGAAAGTGCTGCTGTGAACATTGGGGTACACGTGCCCCTATGCATCAGCACTCCTGTATCCCTTGGGTAAATTCCTAGCGGAGCTATTGCTGGGTCATAGGGTAGTTCTATTGTTAATTTTTTGAGGAACCTCCACACTGTTTTCCAGAGCGGCTGCACCAGTTTACATTTAGATGGGCAGATTCTTATTTCCCTTGATTTATCTTCAATGTAGTAGATAAACCAAAATCTTACTATTTAAATAGATGATTATATATATATATGCACACATACATATACACATATGTGTATACACATATATATATACCCACATATACACAAAGGAATCTGAGAACAAGTATTTTCTGAGAGCTTATCATATATGCAAGATGCTGCCCTGGGTCCGACAGTAGGTAAGGAAAACATCAAAAACATCAAGCGTGTCCCCTTATCTCTATCACCCCCATCATCTCTGGATATCTTAAAAACTACTCAGATATGTAAGGACAGCATAGAAAAGGTCTTCTGCTCCCTCTTCATTATAGAAATCATCTAAAACCAAGGACTACAAGAAACAAAAATAGAACATCTGCCTAAAAACAGTAGAAGGCACATGGAAGAGTGGTGTGGCAAATTAAAGATGGCTGTAAATTCTCTGACACTTGGCCCACTGACAGGTAAGGTCTATTTCCCCTCCACTAAATCGGAGTCGGCCCGACTGCCTTTACCAACAGAGCACTGCAAAAGTGATGCCACACCAGTTCCAGGTATAGGCTTTAAAGAAGACTGGTAGCTTTTACCTTGGTCCCTTGGAGCTCTGTGTCCCCTACAGAAGTCTAACTACTCTTCTGGGGAGTTCATAAGAAGAGGTCTAGAGGCACCTGGCTGGCTCAGTCAGTAGAGCGTGTGACTCTTGATCTCAGGTTTATGAGTTCAAGCCCCACAATGGGTATAGAGGTTACTTAAAAATAAAATTTAGAAAACAAAGAAGTCTAAAGAGTATCCTGAAAGGAATGGGGATCCAGCTGAGACCAGCCTTCCAACACCTCCCCACCAAGGTGTCAGGCATTTATACTCCTGGTGTCTCCAGACAAGCCTAGTCACTCGCCACCATGTGGACCCACCTTAAGACGACGTGGAACAGAAGGATCCCCGAGTTAACCCCTGCCCAAATTCCTCACCCACAGACTGTGAGAGATCATAAATGACATCAATAATGGAAACTGAGATAGCACAGTGTGCCTTCAAATTCTAAAAAGAAAAATTTATTTTCAAACAAGAATTGCTTATACAGCCTTATCAATCAAGTGTGTGAAGACATTCCAAGCAACAGGAGTTTTATTTCTCAAGTAATTTTTTTTCAGGAAGCTCCATGAAGCTATGTCCTTTGCTCATTTCAGGTTTTCAATTACACCTGATCATTCTATAGGGAATCAGTCATTCAAGTTTTCCCTCTTCCCCCAACAAAATGGATAACAGTAATAACAGAACACTTGCCCAGAGTACTTGCTTCATTTCTCACCACTTCTCTTAAGCATCCGCTGCTCCAACCGTATGTACCTAGCATGCTGCTCTCTACATGTGACCACATAAAATCACCTCTTCCTCCCCAACTTGCCCCCATCTCCTTATTATCCATCCCTCTCTGTGGTTCAGCTCCTGTAAGATACCTGGCTGGCTTCTACTACTGCTCACTTTTACTACAGTTATAATGGACTGATCCTCCACTAGACACTCAGTTTACTAAAGAAAGAAATTTGGTTCCATTGCCTTTTTTTTTTAATTAATTTATTTTTTAAATTTACATCCAAGTTAGTTAGCATATAGTTCAACAATGATTTCAGGAGTAGATTCCTTAATGCCCCTCACCCATTTAGCCCACCACCCCCACAGCCCCTCCAGCAAACCACTTTGTTTGTTCTCTATATTTAAGAGTCTCTTATGTTTTGTCCCCCTCCCTGTTTTTATATTTTTGCTTCCCTTCCCTTATATGTTCATCTGTTTTGTATCTTAAATTCCTCATATGAGTGAAGTCATATGATATTTGTCTTTCTCTGACTAATTTTGCTTAGCATAATACCTTCTAGTTCCATCCACGTAGTTGCAAATGGTGTTCCACTGTCTTTTTAACTCAAGTACCTAGATATAATACTTGACAAAGAATAGGAACTCAATAAATATTTGTTAATTTACTGACTATATTATCCTCACAGCAATCACATCATACAATCAAAGTCAGCACTGATACAGAAAAAGAGAGAAGAATGTTGTGTCATAGATATTTATGTTTAAATAGAAATACATAGAAGATCATAAAAGGCTTCCTGAGAGAGGTAATATTAATATCTGAGCATAGCCATAAAAAAACTAATAGGATTAAAAACCTTCATTTATTTTTTCATTTATTCTTTCAACCAATATCTACTGAGTACTTACGATATGCTAGGTACTGTACTGGGTGCTGGAGATACTACAGTGAATAAAACAAAATTCCTGCTCTTGGGGGGGCTTATGTTATCCCAGGAGACAGAACAGCATGAACAAGAACATGGATGTGGGAAAGTGAGGATTTATGTTCCAAAAGGGCAATCCAGTTGGTAGACCGCATGGTTCAGATACAAGTTATCCAAGGTGAGCCTGGGCCAGCCAGCTCAGTTTCCCTCTAGGAAATAAAAGAATGACATGATCAAATCATGCTTCAGAGCATTAATCTGCTAGTGGGGTAAACACTGGCTTGGGAAAAAAAGAACATGAGACTGGGGAAAAAGTTACAAAGCTACTTCACCAGGCAAAGTACAATGGGCTGAGATCCTGAATTTGGGCAGTAACTGTAGAAAGAAGGGGACTCCACACAACACAGAACCATACCTGGCATAGACCAGAACTCAGATCTTTGTTGAATTAATGTGGGATGAATGAGACAGAATTTATATGTGATAGGATATGTCTGCATTTGGGTGCAGAGGGTGAAGGGAAGGGAGGTGTCAAATACGACTTCACAGTTTTAAGCCAGAGTGATGCTAAAATAGAGGTTCTGCTAATAGAAATGGGGATGAAAGGAGAAGGAATTTTATCTGAGGGGATGATGAGTGTGGTTTTGGATGTTGGTTCAGGAGTCAAACCCAAATAAAGGTATCCCCCAGCTTTCAAAAGTTCACATTATGACACTTGCTTTTACAAAAAACCTGTTTTCGCTACCAAAAGAAAACTGAAGAGGATTTTCACTTTTAGGAGAAAAAGATGAAAACCAAAAATAGCGCTGGGGTTTGTTTTGCAGCCAGCCCGTGCAGAGACGGCACACGCCCAAGCAGGGAGAGGAGCACGGCCAAGCGCCTTCCTGGGACCGCACTCAGCGTCTCAGCAGCCAGCCATCAAACCTTCGAACTGCGTGTGTCTGTGCACTTCTGCACTTTATCTCGATTTATTTTGTGCATCCATTAGCAAAATGTGTCCTAAGGTATCAGAAAAGCCTAAGCAAGGTTATTTAGGGGGTCTGGGAATGCTAAAAAAAAAAAAATTCCCTATATAAATTAATGGTAACTGCTTCTTCATTATATGCCATTTCAGCTTCCACTTCCAAATGCCAGGGAAACCTATAATGGAAACATCTGAGTTTCCATTAGGCACATGTGAAGGACAGCATGGATATGAAGGCAGACCAAGAGAAACAGGAAAGAATACAAGAATAGGAAGAGAACAAAAGGAAAAAAGTCCAGAGAGTAAGAGAAAGAGGCAGAGGTACACATATAAGGGAACGGTACACTGTCATCACACTACTCCACTGGTAACTCAGGAGTGCCTGGTCTCAGCTTGCCTACTTTGGGTCTCAGACCATTCCTATGACTACTAAAATTATCATATACAGCTGAGTGTCTAATTATGTATCAGTACTTTCTACTCATACTATTTTAGAAGAAGCTCAATAAAGCTGTAACTTTATAATGCTGAGGGACAACCAGCTGTCCCCAAACTTAAAGACACAAGTAAGCTCAAGAGCTTATATAAAAGGACATGAACTTACCAGCTGGAAGCAGCAGAAATAAATAAAAACAGAAGACAAACAGAATATGTGTTTTATCCCGAGGTTCAACTCTTTTTCTACTGAAGACCTCTACACCATTCTTTTTTTTTTTTAATGTTTTATTTATTTTTGATACAGAGAGAGACAGAGCATGAGAGGGGGAGGGGCAGTGAGAGAAGGAGACACAGAACAGGAAGCAGGCTCCAGGCTCTGAGCTAGCTGTCAGCACAGACCCTGATGCGGGACTCGAACCCACAAACGTGAGATCTGACCTGAGCTGAAGTCGGAGGCTTAACCAACTGAGCCACCCAGGCGCCCCCTCTACCCCATTCTTGACACGCCCCTACCAGATATCTGTTGCTAGAACATAATCTACTGGTGTTGGGTACACATGGGAACACCTTCCCTCAACTGAGTGGTACAAATTGCCTTTCAGTCTTAGGTCACCTAAGAAAACCTTGTGGGGTGGTCCCAACTTCCATGAACTCACTCAAGAAATATATATAATTGATCAGGCACTGTTCTAGGCACTGGGAGTACAACAGAGAACACATCCCTGCTTTCATGGAGCTAATGTTATAGTGGGAGAGACAAAAAATAAATAAAAGTAAATAAACATAAAACAGAATAATTTCAGATAAATAAGTATTACGTGTAGGGGGCAGGGCGGCTAATTATGATGAAAAGGTCAAGAAAGGTCTCACTGAAGAGGTGATAACTGAGCTGAGACTTACTGAACATAGCCAACACTTAGTAAGCACTTAACTATAAGTGAGACACTTCATATATATTTTTTTCAATCTTCACAACACTAAAAGGTATTTGCTTTTATTATCCAATTTTTTACAGCTGAAGAAATGAAGGCACTAAGAAGTCACATAACTTGAAAGTAGGTATTTGGGTTTCAGAACCGATACCCCTACATCACTACACAATCTGATTCTACCCTGAATTTGATAAAAAGTAGCCACCCATGCAGAGGAAATAGCATGTGCCAAGTTCAAAGGCCAGAAGGTGGGAATGAGCTTGGCACCACCAAGGAAACACCAGCATGGCCAGAGCGTAGAGTGGGAGAGAATGACATTCTTCAAAAAACTAGATGACACTGATCTATGTTTTTAAAAGATCACTTTGGCTGTTGTGTAGAAAACCTTAGCCTTCAGCCTAACTCCCAGGTGGGTATAATTTACCCTTCTGCTAGGTCCCATACTAATATTTGTAATAATTTTGTTTTGGGGGCAAGTTATGATATGTGATCTGTATCTTAATATATCATATTACTGAATTCGTTAATATGACCTTGGCAAATCACTCTTAATAAAAATTCATCTGTTATCTTAAAGAGTCTTATGAGAAGTTATTTTTAAAAATATGAAGAATTTGGGGCTCCTGGGTGGCCCAGTCAGTTAAGCGTCCAGCTTCAGCTCAGGTCATGATCTCACGGTTCGTGGGGTCAAGCCCCGCGTCAGGCTCTGTGCTGACAGCTCAGAGCCTGGAGCCTGCTTCTGATTCTGTGTCTCCCTCTCTCTCTGACTCTCCCTGCTCACTCTGTCTCTCTCTGTCTCTCAAAAATAAATAAAAAGCATTTAAAAAATTTTTTAAAAAAATACAAAGAGTTTAACTGTAAGGTAGTATTTTGTTGGAAACATGTAACAGAAATTTGACAATTTGCTTTAACTCCTAACCCAAATTCTCCCTTCACCCTAAAAGGTTGCTTAACATTGAAAGCACTATTTTGAAAAGATGACTTGTTACATTCTTTGAACTATATTCATGCCCATAAACACTACAGCTTTCCTTACAATTCCTAATCCCTCCTTTGTGGTATTCAAATGCACTCCAATTTTTAAAAGTTGTCTTAAGAGAAGGAATGATAGATGTTTAGAAGTCCACGTTATGTATTAAAAGACCTGAATAAATTTAAATATGATCTGAATACATTTTGTGCATTCACCTCTAACATCATGTAATCCATGATGAGACAAGTTAGGATTTTTTTTCCAAGTTAAGAATTCTGTCACTTCCACTTCTGCACTAAAAACATACTCCAATAAGCCAGGACAACGTGACACGTTTCCAGGCCACAAGACAGAAAATCAGCCATAGCCACCCTGTTCAGGTAAGAATAATTTGGAAAAAACTACAGCTGACTATTGAACAATGAAGGTGGGGAAGGTGGTTGGAGTGCATCCCTGCACAGTTGAAAATCCACATAAAACTCTGGACTTCCCAAAAACTTAGTTACTAATAGCCTACTGTTAACGAGAAGCCTTCCTGATAAAACAGTTGATTAACACATATTTTGTACACTATAGATATTACAGACTATACTCTTACAATAAGGTAAACTACAGAGAATGTTATGAAATCATAAGGAAAATACATTTACGGTACTACACTGTATTTATCAGAATAAACCCACATGTAAGTGGCCTCACACAGTACAAACCCACGCTGTTTCAAGAGTCAACTACAGTCACTGTTGAACATCCTAACGTAGGAATGAAGAACGTGTTGGGACGAAGCGCACCTAGGATGAAGACAGGCAGCAGCGGGGGGGGGGGGGGGGGGGCATTTACAGTACTGTGCTTTGTTCCCGCACCACAATAGAGCATTTGAAGAGAAGCCCTACCTTCCAGTGCCAGAGCCTCATATCCTTAGGTTTCCCAATGTACTCTCTCCCTATATATTAATGCTCCCTCTTTATAAAAAGAGCCATGAATATTTTTCTGAACTCTTTAGCAAATATTTGTTTAACAATGGAAGTGAAATATCTTGTCACAGAACAGAAAAAATTCAGACACTGCTGCAGTTTTTAGGAGCATCCAAGCACAGCAACCCTCCCTCACAGAAAATGAACCCTCCAGACCATCATGTCTGGGGATCAGGTAGAAAAGGCCAGGCTCCAGCTCCTGGACACCTACTGGTGGGACACTGAGGGACTCTCAGAATACTGCACACGACAGTCATGCAGCATCAGAGCTCAAACACCAAGGAGGATCACCAGCATACTCATCAGTTATTCTTCTGAATAATTATAAAAGCAAACTTATTAAATGAAACTACTCTCGCAAGATCAGATACCACACAAAAGCATTGCATCATTATGTTCATTGTATATGGTGCAGAGCTTGTGTTTAAAAATGCATTTTTTTTTTTTTTTGTTTGTTTGCTTGTTTGTTTGTAAGGGGGGAGAGGCAGAGAGAGGGAGAGAGAATTCTAAGCAGATTCTGTGCTGTCAGCACAGAACACAACCCGGGGCTAGATCTCACAAACTGTGAAATCATGACCTGACCCGAAATCAAGAGTCAAGATGTTGAACCAACTGAGCCACCGAGGTGCTCCTAACAGTACATTTTTAGAGTCTCACAGTCATTAAAAGATTTCAATCAAGGTAGAATCTCTGGAAAAATAATTAATCTCAGCAATTTAAATAAAAACATATGAGTGTTTCTGACAGAGTAAAGTGTAAAACATAACTAAGAACAATTTTAACTACAGTGCAATCATACTTAGAGCTTTAAAGTAAAAGAGAGTAGACACAAAGAGATTCATCTCCCAAACAAAGCAAATATAACAGAAGTGTTCTCCAAAGCACTGCAAGAATTTCCACATTACAACTACACGTAAGAGCAATTACTGGGGAATTTACAAAATGCTAAGACACAGCAGCAGCAGTCAGTAGTCACTGCAGCACGTTCTGACAGCATCTGCGCAGGCTAAAAGCACGATGTGGGCAGCAAAAAAAGAAAAGGTAAAATGTACACTGGTACGAAAACCTTCAAATATCTTGGTGGTATATCTTAAAATTGCAAGGTTCTAAATCAAGGAGAAAGGAAGCACACTGATGATCTATATCTCAAATACAAGAAAGCATCTGAATGTAGCAGCTCAGAAGACTTAGATGGCATGAAAAAAAAGAATACAATGGGAAGAGAATTATGAGTGTTTTCAAATATCAGAGACTACTCATGAGCGGAAGGTAAAAGAACCTCACCTGGATCACTGTGGCGGGCACTAGAGGTTGTTGCCCAATACCCACGATCCCCTTCTTCCTTAGTAACAGAACACCTAAGCTTTAGCTAGCTAAGTGCATGCCAGAATAAAGACCATACTTCCCAGCCTCTCCTGCTGCCAGGTACAGCGATGGGGCTGAATTTAACCCAACAGGACATGAGTAAAAGTATTAAGTGTGCTTTCCAGGAAATGTCCTTAAAGAAACTAGTACATTATTCTTTACACCCTTCTCCTTCCTGCTTGCTGGAATATGGATGAGGTGCTGGAGTGCAAGAGGTCATATTAGATTATGAGGAAGAAGCCACATGTTGGGAATGATAGGGTGACAAAAACAGAAAGGATATGATTCCCTGACATTGTCGAGCACCACAGCAGCCCTGGGTTGCCCATCACACTGTACTTCTTTTACAAAAGAATAAGAATAATAAATTTATGTCATGTTTAAAGCCACTATTATTTTACTTTGGAGCATCACAAATGGTTGAATGTAATCCTGTAAGTAAGATACTTCATAACATATAACATATGTGTCAATGCTTAATAAAATGGTAAGGGGTGAGCACTCAAAATTGTAGACTGAAAAGCTTATAATCATTGTTATGCAGTGGCAAAGCACCTGGTTAAACCATTGCCTGATTATACTGGAATGGTAGTATTTTAAGGGAAAGAGCAGGAAAAATTCAGAATGTCGTACGTGTTGCCTGCTTCTAGTAACTTTCAACAAAATTATACCAGAAAGGTAAAATGCAGATTAGAGCTAATTGGTCAGTAAGCCGAGATATAAAGGAATATATCTATACTAATACAGCTCTTTCCTGTGGCCTGCAATCTAGGTTGACTGAAAGCCTCTTACTTCAAAGCCTAGAAAAAGTGAACCACTGCACTCCAAAGAGCAGTGACTGCCAAATGGAAATGAGACTGGAGCTCTGCCTTTCAAAGCCTATGAACCTACTTGATCATGGTGTATGATTTTTTTTACTGTATTGTTGGATTTGGTTTACTAATATTTCATTGAAGATTTTTGCATCTCTATTCACGAGATACTGGCCTGTAGTTCTTTTTTTGGTGGTGTCTTTACCTGGTTTTGGTATCAGGGGGACACTGACCTCATATGAGGGGTGAGTCGGGAAATTTTCCTTCCTCTTTTATTTTTTGGAATAGTTTGAGAAAATTAGGTATTAACTCTTTAAATGTTTGGTAGAATTCACCTGGAAAGCCATCTGGTCCTGGACTTTTCTTTTGTGGGGGGGGGGGTTCAATACTAATTCGATTTCATTGCTGGTAATTGGTCTGTTCACATATTCTATTTCTTCCTGCTTTGGTTTTGGAAGGTTTTATGTTTCTAAGCATTTATCCATTTCTTCTAAGTTGTCCACTTTTTTGGCATACATATTTTCATAATATTCTCTTATAATTGTTTGCTTTTCTGTGATGCTGGTCATTAATTTTCCTCTTTCATCAGTGACTTTCTTTACTGGAGTCCCTTCTCTTTTTTTGGATGAATCTAGTAAGAGGTTTGTCAATTTTGTTAATCTTTTCAAAGAACTAGCTCCTGGTTTCATTGATCCGTTCTACTGCTTTTTAGTTAGTATATCACTTATTTCTGCTCTCATCTTTATTACTTCCTTCCTTTTGCTCGGTTTAGGTGTTGCATGTTCTTCTTCTAGTGCCTTTAGGTGTGAGGGTAAGTTGTTTATATGAGATTTTTCTTGCTTCCTGAAGTAAGCTTGCATTGTTACAAGCTTCACTCTTAAAACCACTTTTGCTGCATCTCAAAGATTTAGGACTATGGTGTTTTCTTTTTTCTTTTACAAGTTTTTATTTAAATCCTAGTTAGTTAACATGAAACACTGTGTTTTCATTTTTATCTGTTTCTATGTAATTTTTTATTCTTCCTTTTTTAAATGTTTTATTTATTTTTGAAAGAGACAGAAAGAGGAAAAAAAAAACATAAGTGGGAGAGGGGCAGGGAGAGCCAGGGTCAAAGGAACCAAAGCAGGCTCTGTGCTGACTCCAGGGAACCCATTTGGGGCTCAAACTCCCAAACCACAAGATCATGATCTGAGCCTAACTCAAATCAACTGAGCCACCCTGGTGCCCCTGATTTCTTCTTTGATCTCTTGGTTGTCCCACTCATTGTTTAGTAAAATATTATTTAAATATTTAGTAAATATTCTTTAACCTCCGTGTATTTGTGCTCTTTCCAGATTTCGTCTTGTGCTTGATTTCTAGTTTCATAGTCTTGTGGTCAGAAAACATGCATGGTATGACTTCGATTATTTTTAATTTGTTAAGATTTGTTTTGTGGTTTAATATGTGATCTATTCTTCAGAATGTTCCGTGTGCACTTGATTTATTCCCAGGAGGGAAGGGTGGTTCAATATTTGTAAAACAATCAACATGATATGTCACATCAAAAAGATAAAGGATAAAAACCACATGATAATTTCAATAGATACAGAAAAAGCGTTGGACAAAGTACAATATCCATTCATGATAAAAACCCTCTGCAAAGTAGGTCTAGAGGGAACATACCTCAACACAAAGGTATTATATGAAAAACCCACAGCTAACATCATACTCAATCGTGAAAAACAGAGCTTTTCCCCTAAGGTCAGGAAGTCAGAAACAAGACAAGGATGTCCACTCTCACAACTTTTATTCAACATACTATTGGAAGTGCTGGCCAAGCAATTAGACAATACAAAGAACTAAACAGCATCTAAATTGGTAAGGAAGAAGTAAAACTTTCACTCTTTGCAGATGACATACTATATACCGATTACCCTAACGACTCCACCAAAAAACTACTAGAACTGATAAATGAATTCAGTTAAGGTCGTAGGATACAAAATCAACATACAGAAATCTGTTGCATTCCTAAACACTATTAAAGAAGCAGTAGAAAATGAAATTAAGAAAATGATCCCATTTATAATTTTACCAAAAACAATAAAATATTTAGGAATAAGTCAACCAAAGAGTAAAAGACTCATACTCTGAAATTGTAAAACCCTGTTGAAAGAAATTCAAGATGATGGAAACAAATGGAAAGACATTCCATGCTCATGGAGTGTAAGAACAAACATTGTTTAAATGTCTATACCACCCAAAGCAATCTAAAGATTTAACACAATCCTCATCAAAATACCAAATTGTTTTTCACAGACTAGAACAAATAATCCGAAAATTTATATGGAGCCACAAAAAAACTTGAATAGCCAAGCCAATCTTGAAAAAGAGAAACAAAACTGGAGGTATCACAATTCCAGATTCCAAGTTATGTTACAAAGTTGTAGTAATTAAAACATTATGGTACTGGCACAAAAACAGACACATAGATCAACAGAATAGAATAAAATTCCAGAAATAAACCCACAATTATATGGTCAACTAAGACATATAAGACAGTCTCTTCAACATATGGTAATGGGAAAACTGGACAGATACACGCAAAAGAATAAAACTAGACCATTTTCTTTCACCATACACAAAAATAAGTTCAATAGAGATAAATGCCTAAATGTAAGACCTGAAATCATAAAAATTCTTAAAGAGAGCACGGGCAGTAATTTCTCTAACACTGGCCATATCAACATTTTTCTGGATATGTCTCCTGAGGCAAGAGAAATAAAGGCAGAAATAAACCATGGGGACTACATCAAAATTTTTAAAAACCTTCTGTACATAAAAGGAAACAATCTACAAAATTAAAAGACAATCTGCTGAATGGGAGAAGATATATGCAAATGACATCTCCAATAAGGGGTTAGTACCCAGATTATATAAAGAACTTATGCAATCAACACCCCAAAACCCCCAAATAATCCAACTGAAAATGAGCAAAAGACATGAAAAGGCCTCTCCAAAGAAGACATACAGACAGCCAGTAGACACATGAAAGGATGCTCAACATCATTCATCATCAGGGAAATCTATATCAAACACAATGAGGTATCACCTCACACCTGCCAGAATGCCTAAACTAAAAAACACAAGAAACAACAAGTACTAATGAGGATGTAGAGAAAAAGGAATCGCTTGCACTGTTTCGTGGGAACACCAACTGGTACAGCAGTTATGGAAAAGAGTATGGAAGCTCCTCAAAAATTTTTAAATAGAATTCCCCTACAATCCAGCAATCAAACTACTGGGTATTTATCCACTCATTCAATGGGATACCTGCTCCCCTGTGTTTATAATAGCATTATTTACAATAGCCAAGATACGGAAGTAGCCCAAATGTCCATCAATTGATGAGTGGGTAAAGAAAATGTGTATATATACAATGAAATTGTATATATTCAGCCATAAATAAGAATGAAATCCTTCCATATGCAACAACATGAATAGAACTAGAGAATATAACACTAAGCAAAAGAAGTCCATCAGTGAAAGACAAACACCATATGATCTCATTCATACGTGGAATTTAAGAAACAAAACAAACGTGGGGCACCTGGGTGGCTCAGTCGTTAAGCGTCTGAATCTTGGTTTTCACCTCAAGTCATGATCTCACAGTTCGTGAGTTCAAGTCCTGCATGGGGCTCTGCACTGACAGCCAGAGCCTGCTTGGGATTCTGTCTCTCCCTCTTTCTGCCCCTCCCCTGCTCATGCACGTGCATTCGCTTTCTCTCTCTCTCTCAAAATAAAAAAATAAACAAAGAAGAGAGAGCGAGAAAGAGAGAGAGAGAAAGAGAGGGAGGGAGACAAACCAAGAAATAGATACTAAACTACAGAGAACAAACTAATGGTTACCAAGCAGAAGTGAATGGGGGAATGAATGATACAGGTGATAGAGATTAAAAAGAATAAAAGAAGAAAGAAAGGCTATGAACCTAACGCACAAAACAAAAGCACTGGAGGGGACGGTGTTCCTGAGGGTAGCCTTCTCACACAAGACTGCTGTTTCAGACAGCTCGCTGTAACTGTCATGAAGCTAAGGTGGGGTAGACATGGGTGAGGCACAGAGGTAAATAAATTAAAAACCAGAGTCACCAGGCTTAAAAACAATGCTTATCCAGAAATCTATTCTCCTGTCAGAACAAAAGTCCTCAAATTTCCTACACTGTAACATTTAATAATGGCTATGGACTTTTAAAATAAATGTTTAACATTTATTTTTGAGACAGAAACAAACTGTAAGCAAGGGAGGGGCAGAGAGAGAGAGCCCAACAAAGGGCTCAAACTCACAAACCGCGAGATCATGATCTGAACTGAAGTCAGACACTTAAAGACTGAGTCACGGTGCCCCTGTTATGGACTTTTACATGTCACTATATCTCCCCTTTTCTGAACAGTAATTTTTTACTGCTATCATCCTATTTCTACTACACCCACTGTACACTAATCATTTTGGGAATAGTTATCTTGTCAGAAGGCTGGACATCCTAGACTTTGAGCTGAATGCAGTAACTAAATGAAATATCGGAGTGGTGTCTCTTGGGATAAGGTGATATGCCAAATCTATGTAAAGAAGGGTAGGCATGAACATTAGAACAACCAAAGGGGTGAACTATGGTAAAAAAAGAAAACCCTAATCATATCCCCAAACCCACTCTTCTTTTCTTTCTTGTTAATAAAAAACTCAGGCAAAAAGCAACCCAAATTAGTGAGTGACCAAACTTCTCAGACTCCCTTGAAACTAGAAGCAATCATATGATAACATATCATACAATAACATTCTGGCCAATGGGCTGTGAGGCAAAGTATCATATACAACCTCTAGGAAGTATAGTTAAAGGGAGTAGGCATGTCTGTGGTCCTTCCTTCGCACGGCCTGGAATACAGACTCTGTGACTGGAGCTTGAGCAGCCATTTCAGATTGTAAGGTAGAAAATGCACGCTGAGGATATAGCAAAGGAAACTATCCCTGAGGAAGGCCAAACTTTATACTTACGACTATTACAAAGATCATGGGGCACCTGGGTAACTCAGCGGGTTAAGCATCCAACAACGTCAGCTCAGTTGATGGTCTCTCGGTTCTTGAGTTTCAGCCCCACGTTAGGCTCTGCACTGACAGCTCAGAGCCTGGAGCCTGCTTCAGATTCTGTCTCCCTCTCTCTCTGCCCCTCCCCCATTCACACACTGTCTGTCTGTCTGTCTCTCTCTCTCTCTCTCCCACCCCCCCACCCCCCGTCTCTCTCTGCCCTTCCCTGCTCGCACTCTCTTGAAATAAATAAACATTATGGGGCTCCTGGGTGGCTCAGTCGATTAAGCATCTAATTCAGGCTAGGTCACGATCTCACAGTTCTAGCCCCATGCTGGGCTCTATGCCGACAGCTCAGAGCCTGTACCCTGCTTTGGTGCTTTGGGTTCTGTGTTCCCCTCTCTCTCTACCCCTCCCCCACTCATGCTTGGTCTGTCTCTCTCTCTCTCTCTCTCTCAAAAATAAACATTAAAAATGTTTTTTAAGTAAATAAACATTTTTTAAAAACCAAATGAAAGTAAGGGAACAAGGTCTCCTCAATAGAGAATATCAATAAAAAGGCAGAAATTATTAAAAAAAAAAAAAAGAAACCAAATTCTGACAAAGCAGAATGACTGAAATGAAATATTCACTAGAGGGGCTCAAGCAGACTTGAACATACATATTGAGCCCCTGGGTGCCTCAGTTGGTTAAGGGTCCAACTCTTGATTTCAGCTCAGTTATGATCTCACTGTTTGTGAGATTGAGCCCTGCACTGGGCTCTGTGCTAACAGCACAGAGTCTGCTTAGGATTCTTCCTCTCTCTCCCCACTACCCCTCTCAAAATAAATAAATAAACTAAAAAAAAAAAAAACAAACAGATTTGAGCATACATATTTTTTTAAAAAGCCATAAACTTGAAGATCAATTGAGATGACCCAATCTGAGGAAATGAAAGACAAAAGACCAAGGAAAAATGATAGTGTCCCTCAGAGATCTATGGGACACCACCAAGCGCACCAACACATGCATAATGGGAATCCCATGGGAAGAGGAGAAAGAAAGGGCAGAACTAATATGGGAAAAAATAGTAACTGAAAACTTCTCAAAACTTCTTTAACAAAACATTAATCTATACATTCAAGGTAAATAAATTCCATTTTGGATAAACTACAAGGTTGAAGGGGGAAGGGGATGGGGGAAGGGGGTAATGGAGGAGGGCACTTGTGGGGAAGAGCACTGGGTGTTATATGGAAACCAATTTGACAATAAACTATTAAAAAATAAAATAAAATAAAGGATAAACTACAAAAGATCCACACAGAGGCACATCATAATCAAACTACAGAGAAACAAGAATGAGGGGTGCCTGGATAGCTCAGTCAGTCAAGCATCCAACTCTTGATACCGGCTCAGGTCGTGATCTCTCTGCTGTGGGACTGAGCCCTGTGTTGGCCTCCATGCTGAGCAGAGCCTCCTAGGGATTCTCTCTCTCCCTCACTCTCTGCTCCTCCCTTGCTGCTGCTTCTTATTCTTTCTTTCTCTCTCTCTCTCTCTCTCTCTCTCTCTCTCTCTCTCTCTCAAAATAAACTTAAAAAAAAAAAGACAAGAATGAAATCTTGAAAGCAGCAAGAAAAAGGTGACTCATCATGTACAAAGATTTTCAATACAACTAATAGCTTATTTCTCATCAGAAACCAGAGAAGCCAGAAGGCAGTGGGATGACATATTCAAAGTGCTGAATCAAGACAGCCTGGCTAACAAGGATTCTATATCAAGCAAAACTATCCTTCAAAAAATGAAGGAAAAATTAAGACATTCTGAGACAAACAAAATTGAGAGAATTTGTCGCTAGCAGACCCACCTTACAATGAATACTAAAAATGTTTAAGACTTGGGGCACCAGGTGGCTCAGTCGGGTAAGCATCTGACTCCTGATGTTGGTTCAGGTTATGATCTCACGGTTCATGGATAGAGCCCTGCCCGATCAGGCTCTGTGCTGACAGCACGGGACCTGCTTGGGATTCCCTCTCCCTCTTTCTCTGCCCCCACCCTGCTCATTCTCTCTCTCTCTCAAAATAAATAGATAAGCTTTTAAAAAATGCTTAAAAGTACTTAAGACACTAAAGAGTAACTCAAATCCACATGAAGAAATAAACAGTACTGACAAAGGCAACTACAGAGATAAACAGAAAAGACAATACAAATGATTGTTTCTTTGTTCCCCCCCGGACTGAAAAGACAACTGCATAAAGAATCTAAATCTGAGTTGAGGAGCACATAACGTATAAAAATGTAATTTGTGTCAACAACAGCAAAAGGAAGGAGGGGAACAGAGTTATACAGGAGCAAAATTGCTACATACTACTGAAATTAAGTTGGTATTAATCCCAAAGTGTTACAATATGTAAATGATAGAGTTCCATTCCTGGGATCTTAGCCTAATGGGCTCCCTGGACACACTCTCCTCGAAAATAAGCAAAGCTGGTGAAAACTATTTAAAAAAAATTTTTTTTAAGTCTCTGAAAATGGTCCTAAAGACATATAGTAAATAGAGAAGTAGATTCAAAATAATTTACTAAACTTAGTAACAGTGAACACCCACGGCGTTTGAGCCAGGATCCACTCCACAGCTCGGCTTCGTGGAGCTTCGCTGCAGACGGGGGTCACTAGGGCAGCTTTCCTTTCCTCTTCAGCTCCCAACCAATCACCAGAAGGAGCAGTCCACCAGCACTTCTCGCCCCCTATAACCTCAAGGTGAAGAGGCTAACTTCCTGGTGAGTGGACCAGAAGACCCTAGGCTTCTCCTCCACCCAGCCCCCATCCACAGAACAGAGGTTCTACCCAAGGTACACTAGTCCGGGAACACAGGGGCCCTGATGGTGTGCTCCCCAGCTTGTAAGGCAAAGATTCCATCCCAGGAGAAACAAGCCAAGAAGACCAAAAGTCATCCCCCTGGCCAACTGCCAGACTAATAACTCAGAGATTTTGTCCAGGGGGGTGAGACAGTCCATAAGAAAAGAGAAGTTCCTGGGACACCTGGATAGCCCAGTTGGTTAAACATCCAACTCTTGATTTGGGCCTGATTTTACGGCCTACACTACTACTTACTAAGCCATGTGACTTTTGCTCAATTACTAATCCTCAAGGGGATAATAACTCTCACAAAGTGTGAAGATTAGATGAGCTAATATATGAGAAGTACTCATTACAATGCCAACAGAGTAAGAAATCAACAATTATTTTTAAGCAATTTTTTCTAACTTATATTTATTATAATCCAGTGATATTCTTTAATATCATTCCTATATAGCATCCTGGCAATATGTATAAATGTAATTTTTTAAAAAAGAAAAAAGAGGAGCGTCTGGGTGGCTCAGTAGGTTGAGCATCCGACTTCGGCTCAGGTCATGATCTCACGATGCGTGAGTCTGAGCCATGCATAGGGCTCTCTGTGGTCAGCACAGAGCCCACTTCGGATCTTCTGTCCCCCTTGGTCTCTGTACCTCCCTACTCGCGTTCTCTCAAAAATAAATAACATTAAAAAAAATTAATTACTTGGGGTGCCTGGGTGAACGTCTGACTTCAGCTCAAGTCACGATCTCATAGTTCGTGAGTTTTAGCCCAACATGAGGATCTGTGCTAATAGCACAGACCCTGCAGCCTGATTCGGGTTCTGTGTCTTCCTCTCTCTCTGCCCTCCCCCGCTCTCACTGTCTCTCTCTCTCAAAAATAAATAAACATACAACAAAAAAAATTAATTACTTAAAAAAGAAAAAGCAAGGTACTCTGATAAGTTATAGATCTCAGTAAATTTTGGGTGAATGCTGATAAACCTTTTATAGTATAAAAGTTTTCCACTTATATCATAAACTTACTTTCCCACCTTTCAATGGGATAATTCAAGAGATTCTAAATGACGGTATTAATCTGTTAGATTATTCCTTTATGAAGGGAACTATGTTTCCAAGTCAGGCTTTGGCTTCAACTTCAAATTGTTCCAAAAATGGGGTTTGAGGAGATTACACAAATTTTCCATGCACACCAACAGATCCCTACCTTCAATGTGTCAAGTGTATCTTTAAAAATACAAAATCGTCCACTGGGGAAAAAACTCCAATATAACATTTAACTAAAGTAGTTTGTTTTCTGTCACCATTAAAATCAAAATGAAATCAAACAGAAGACCACAGCTGAGAAGACCAAGCATTCCAGACAGGAGTATGTATCCAACTTGAAGGACTTGATTTTGGAGAAAGAACATCTTTAAAGAATGCCGTGTACATAGCAGACATTAGCCATTCAGTTGATTATGACTAAATGCAGCAAAATAAATACATAAATTGGCCCCAAATATGGCATGTTTATGGAAACACTTCTAAACATCTCCAGGGTACTACCTATTTCTGACATGCCTTCAAAAGCTAGATAGAAAAAGAAAGAGCGGAGGCAGAGAAAACAATCCCTGTTCAACTTTAAACTGATTTCTTTATGTTACAGCCCTGAAAAACTCCTCAGAGTTCATCATCTTTTAATAGTACTACTCACGCCTACCCACATACCCTAGCTCAAAAAACACTGCTCTCAACAAGCCAAGAATATATAATGGGGAAAGAACAGTCTCTCCAATAAATGGTACTGGGGAAACTACACAGCCATATGCAAAAGCATGAACCTGGACCGGTATCTTACACCACACACACAAATTTACTTAAAATGGATTAAAGATTTGAATGGAACACCTGAAATCTAAGACTCCTGGAAGAATACATAGGCAGTAAACTCCTTGACATCAGCCTTGACGATCATTTTAGGGATTTGACAGCAAAAGCAAAGGCAATAAAAGCAAAAATAAATGAATGGAACTACATCAAATGAAAAAGCTTCTGCACAGCAAAGAAAATCAACAAAATGAAAAGGCAACCTACTGAAAGGGAGAACATCACTGCAAATCATGTTACCTTACAAGGAGGTTAATACCCAAGATACATAAAGAAGTCAATCAACTCAATAGTTATAAAATAAATTAATTAAATTAAAAACCTGGACTAAAATAAGGGCAGAGAATCTGAATAGACATTTTTCCAAAGATGACATATAGAGAGAGAGCCAAGAGGTACATTAAAAAATGTGGAACATCACTTACCATCAGGCAAATGGAAATCGAAACCACGATGAGATATAACTTCACTGTTAAAATGACTATTATCAAAAAGGCAAGGGGGGAGGCGCCTGGATGGCTCAGTCAGTAGAGCATCTGACTCTTGATTTCAGCTCAGGTCATGATCCCAGGTCATAGGGTTATGCCCTGTGTCTGGCTCCACACTCAAGATGTTCTCATTCTCATCCCCCCTCCTCCCTCCCTCACTTCTTCCTTCTCTCCTCACCCTCTCTGTCCCTCTCCCTTTCTCTCTCCTCCTCTCTCCCCCTGCTCCTCTCCCCTGCTCAGGCTCTCTCTAAAATAAAATTTTTAAAATTATAATAACAACAAGGGTTGGCCAGGATGTGGAGAAAAGGGAACCCTTGGGTACTGTCGGTGCAAATGTAAACCGGTGCAGTCACTGAGAAACAGTATGGAGGTTCCTCAAAAAACTAAAAATAGAACTACCATATGATCCAACAATTCTACTTCTGGGTATTTATCCAAAAGTGAAAACACTAATTCAAAAAGATACATGCAAGCCCATGTTCACTGCAGCATTATCTGCAATAGCCCAGACAGAAATATCTAAGTTTCTAACAACGAATAAACAGCCAAAGAAAATGAGATACATATACATGAATATTATTCAGCCATAAAAAAGAATGAAATCTTGCCATTTGCAACAACATGGATGGACTCTGAGGGCATTATGCTAAGACAGAGAAGGACAAATATCATATAATCTCAATTACATGTAGAATCTAAAATTCTTTTTAATTTTTAAAAAGACCTCATAGATACAGAGAACAAATTGGTGACTGCCAGAGGTGGGAAGTGGACAAAATGAGTGGGTTAAAACGTATGAACTTCCAAAAGTATATTAAGTCCTAGGATATAATGTACAGGGTGGTGACTATAGTTAATAACACTGTACTGCATCTTTGAAGGTCACTAAGCAAGTAAACCTTCAAAGTTCTCATCACCAAAAAAAAATATTAACTATGTATGATCATGGATGTCATCTATACTCTGATCATTTTAAAACATATTCAAATTTCAACTCATTATGTTGTGCACCTGAAACTAAATAATGCCAATACCAATTATACTTCAATTAAAAAAAAAACACTGCTCTAAAGGAAAGTCTAACTTGAAAGCTCAATCTAAAATATAAAAACTCAATCATTTCTTGGGGAAAAAAAGGAAACTAGGAAGGGAAAATTTTCCATAGTAAACAGAAGAGATCCTAGTAACATCCTTTCCTCTAAGAATGACAGAAAGGAAACTGATATTATTAGGGAGAGTGTCCAGAGTTAAGTCTGCTCTTTAAAAAATAAACACTAAGGAATTCCCAAGTGGTTTAAACACATGCATATCTTGCGCTCTCAAAGATTTATTTAAGGTGAGCAGCTAAAGTAATTATCATCATCTATCCCTCACTCCACTTTGCAGTTCCAAAAAGTTCTACTCCAAGAAGTTCTTCAAAAAGCACCCTTCCATATGGTAATTTATAATTTATACTTTATTATAAACCATGTATTTATTAAGTATGATAATAATAGCAATAAACTTTTAAGTCATCAGTGTTGTAAGTGCCGGCCAACACCATACTAGTCCACAGCCTTCCTGAAAATCAAAGCACGAGGAAGAGTCTGAAGGGAACACCTCCCGGCAGCCTTCTCGCACCACCAGCGAAAGACCCAGGTGCCTGCACAGAGGAAAAGCCAAGTCCTAACTATAAAAGATAAAAACCTGTATATGTTTAATAAGAACTCAATCATGCCAATAACTAGTGTGTTTCTTGTGTTGATCAAGCATTTTTCAATCAAGGAAAAAAGTATCAAAATACAGATGTGAGGATCTTAAAATAAAATAATCCACAGCACTCACATTGCACTTCTTCAAAAACTAGTGTTCATGACCTTTAGGATGAATTATTTCTATGACAGTAAATACAAAAACACCTGAGGAAAAATATGTAAGCTGATTGGTTTCTTAAAAACCAATGTCATATGATGTTTTCACTTTTCTTTTTTCACTTCTAAAGGTTATGAAAGAACTTAAAATACAGAAAAGTGAAATAACATAACCCAACTAAAACAATTATAACACACTGCCACTTTTACTTCAGATTTTTTTTCCATCAAATAGAAAACTGCAAGTCAGCTGGTTTCCCTGTTCATGCGTCTGTCCTCTCTCTTCAGAAATAAAAATCCTACTGAACTTCATGTATCTTCTAACCAACGGGTTTCTAAAATAATTTTACAGCGTATATATGGACATAGACCACGCAGTATTCTTCTATTTTGTTTTTAGCATTCATGAGTGGTATCACATTCAACTTTCTGTAACTTCCTTTGTTTTCCTCAACATAATGTTTCTAGGATATGTAGACATACACAAACGGTGGCTTGTCCATTCTAGGTTACAGTAACAGATTGCATTAAAATGCTACTGCTTGCTTATCCATTCCTCTAGAGTTGGACAGTTTCCAAAGTTTTCCTATTATAAATATAACTGAAATAAAAATGCTAGGACACGTTTCCTTTTGCATAAAACCTTTCAAGCCTCTTCTATAGGATATATAGACTTCACAAAATCTGGCCAAAATTATGTATCCTTCAACAGCATATTAGGGTTTCTCTTTCACACAGCCTTGTTAACAATCGGTACTATTAGACTTTATGAAATTTGCACAAATGAAAGTATTTGAAATAGTATCTCATTATTTGAGAATGACCCAACTTTTACAGTTTTCTTAGACAAATGGGCTCTTTGTAACATTTCTATTTCTAGATTATTTATATATGCAATATATAACTTACTCCTTTCTTATGTTCACCCATAAAGTCATATGCTACAGAATTTTAAATTTCACAATCTTTCAACAAAAATTTTTCTTTATGATTTTCAAGTTGGCATAAGCCTTCAGGAATATTATTAAAGGCATCCCATTATCAGAATTTCATAATGTTCTGAAGCTCCTGGGTGGCTCAGTCAGTAGGGCATACAACTCTTGATCTAGGGCTTGTGAGTTCAAGCCCCACTTTGGGTATAGAGATTACTTAAAAGTTAAAATCTTAAAAAAAAAAAAAATCATATTGTTCTACTCAGCAAAGGAGGTTAATATCTTTTTTTAATTATTTATTTATTTTTGAGAGAGAGAGATCACAAGTACGAGAGAAGCAGAGAGAAAGGGAGACAGAGAATCCTAAGCAGGCTCCACACTGTCAGCACCAAGCCCTACCCAGGGCTCAAACTCACGAAACATGGCTCGAACTCACAAACTGTGAGACCGAGACCTGAGATAAGTTAGACACTCAACCGACTAAGCCATCCAGGCACCTCTGGTCCTTTTTTTTTTTTTAATTTAAGTAACAGCTTTATTAGGATATAATTCACATACCATTAATTCAACTTTTTAAAATGTACAATTCTGGGGAGCCTGGGTGGCTCAGTTGGTGAAGTGTCTGACTTGGTTTCAGCTCAGGTCATGGTCTTACACAGTTTGTGAGTTCGAGCCCTACATCTGGCTCCATGCTGACAGTGCAGAGATTTCTCTGTGCCCCTTCCCTGCTCACTCTCTCTCTTTCTCAAAAATAAATAAAGAATCTTAAAAATAAAATAAAATAAAATGTACATTTCTGTAGTTTTTATTTTTTAGTATGTTCACAAAGTTCTACCAGTATCTAATTCCAGAACATTTTCATCACCCTAAAAAGAAACTCCATACCTGTTAGTAGCCACACTCTCCATTTTCCCCTCTTCCAGTCTCCCCACCAACCACTCATCTACTTCCTGTAGAAAAATTAATCAATTTATTCTTGGTCATAGTCTAAAACACTTCCTTAGGTCATTTCCTTCAACTCAGCCACAGAATAAAACCTTTAACTGTTACACACACAAACACACACACACACACACACTCTCTTCTTTACTATGGAAGGCAGTATAACTCAGAGCCCTTAGGAAAAGGCACAATTTGTTCACAAATCAGAGGTAAATCTACCTAACAACATGAATACCATTAGCTCCTTTGGTAATACAATTATACTTGCCCAAAATTCAGTTCAATACGTTATACAGCCACACAGAATGCACATCACCATTGTTTCTTTTTAAAAAGGCTGATGGTAACCGGGCCATGAGGACAAAGGAGTGAGCTAAACACAATGCCCTTAGTTAGGCACTGCAATGCTAAGTGCCTCACTGGACTGAAGCAGCTAACATTTCAGGGCACATGTTCTATCCCTCTTACCCAATGAGGTAGAAAACCTTTAACAAATAGTGCTGTGACAGAGCCTGAAGAGTCTAAGGGCCACTGAACAACACGACGTGATTAAAACACCTGAGCCTTGTTTGGCCAGTCTTCATAGAATTTTAACATGTGCTCCCCGATAACCTGAAAGCAAACATAGTCATGGGGCAGCTCACTAACATCTCAGAAAAAGAACTACAATGTTTAGTGAAGAACAAAATGTGTAACAAGGAAACCATAGTTCCCTATGTGATACCAGGGGCCCAGCTCACAAACAAGGCAGCCGTAATCTTAACCTTTTCTGGTGCTAAATTCTCCTGCAAAACTGCCTTGGGATCAAACAGGAAGGTTTCCAACCCTCAAAGCAATGAATTCCTCAGCTTTACCTCTGGCTGAATTACACACACTCAAGGCACAAAACATAATACAAGGAGAATGCTCCAAGAAAACAGTCTTACAACCCAAGGAGAGTATAGTAAAGCAGAGCCCAGAAAGCTCTCTAAGTGGATCACACAATTGTGACCACAGAGCATTTCACAGAAAGTACACAGGAAGGGACTACTTACCTACATTTTCACCTCCTTGGTGGTATATAATCATTTGTCATCTGCACAGGACTTTACATGCCCAGACTACTTTATAATCACAATTCTGGAATTACCTATCACAATAACTGAGTATGAGAGATTAAAATTTATTTTCCTCAGGGGTGCCTATGTGGCTCAGTCGGTTAAGCATCTGACTCTTGATTTCAGATCAGGTCATGAGTCCATCCAGGGTTGTGAGATCAAGCCCCATGTCAGGCTCCACAATGAGCACAGAACCCGATTAGGATTTTCTCTCTCTCTCCCTCTGCCCCTCTCCCCCACTCATGCATGCATGCATGTATTCTCTCTCTCTCTCTCTCTCTCTCTCTCTCTCTCTCAAATAAATAAATAAATAAATAAATAAATTTTCCTTTTTCTAGACATTCAGATTACAAGAGATGGGAGAAAAGTCAAGTTGGCAAAGTAGAGAAAGAAGACTCTTCCTCTGTCTCAAAGTAAAACCTTGCCAAAAAGATGGCAGAATTGCTGAATTTTACAGTTTGAAGAAACCTAGAGTACACTATGACTTCAGATAATGAAGAAACTAAAGTTTGGAAGAGTTACAAGCAATTTCCTCAATTAGTGGCAAAGCCAAGGGGAGAACCCTGGCCGCCTGACTCCCAGTCAGCATTTCCACACGACCATATTCCTTTTCTGAAAAGAAATAAGATAGATGGGGAAGATTCTGGGCTGTTTGGTTTAACACACTATCTTGTCTTTTGTCTTTTTTTTTTTTTTTTTAAGTAGTCTCCATACCCAACATGGGGCTCAAACTCACAACCGTGATATCAAGAGTAGCATGCTCTTTAGACTGAGCCAACCAGGCACTCCAGTCTTTTAAAATGCCAAATCTTTCCTCATATTGGCTTACCCCCACCAAAAAAAAAAAAAAAAGTTACAACAAAATCCAGAACAGCTATCATTTCTGCCAATCTTAAAGGAAGAGTAGTTGAATAAAACAGGCCCGGTTATGCACTGGAATTAAAATGAACAGAACAGGATTATAAGGATAGCAAATGAAACAGAAATGAGAAGATCCTATTTAGGCCTCAATACTACTGAGCAAGGGAGTTCCATGGTATAACCTGTTCTAAATATCTGAGGTCAATGATTACTACCTTAACTTTTGAGTTTTAAATTTTTATTACAGGGCACCTGGGTGCTCAATCAGTTAAGCATCCAACTTTGGCTCAGATCATGACCTCACAGTTCATGTGGCTTCAAGTCCCACATCGGGCTCTGTGCTGACAGCTCAGAGCCTGGAGCCTGCTTCGAATTCTTTGTCTTCCTCTCTCTCCGCCTCTCCCCTGCTCCTGCGCTCGCGTGCACGCACTCTCTCTCTCTCTCCCTCTCTCTCTCTCTCAAAAGTAAATAATAAACATTTTGAAAAAGCTTAAAATTTTTTATATAAAGTTTTTTTTAATTACATAGGCTAGGGGTGCCTGCATGGCTCAGTCGGTTAAGCATCTGGACTCTTGACTTCAGCTCAGGTCGTGATCTCACGGTTCATGGGAGTGAGTCAGGCTCCTCGCTGATGGTGCAAAGCCTGCTGAGATCCACTCTGCCCCTCTCTTTCTGCCCTCCTCTGTGTGCACATCTCCTCTGTTCTTAAAATGAATAAATAAACTTTAAAAAAATCATACAGGCTAAATGTGTAACTAAAAACAAGAGTCAGTAGGTTGCTATGACAGGAATAACATGTTTAAACCATCATTCAAACAGCAGAAAGGAGGGCAGAGCTGAGTGGGAACAAAACATGAGAAGAAAGCAGGAGTGTAATTAGGATGCTACTAGAGACGTCCGAGAGAGCCGTGAAGGCGGCTTAGCCAAGGGCAGCAGTGGGGCAGATGGTCAGAAACAGGCTTGGTGATTTCTGGGATGTAAAGATGGTGCAACATACGAAACCAGTGAATACGAGGGGCTACATTCACAGAACGAAGGATAAAACCACCTGATCATCTCAACAAATGCAGAAAAAGTGTTTGATAAAATCCAACACTCTTTCATGATAAAAAAAACTCTTGTCAAACTAAGAATAAAAGGAAATGACCTCAACATAACAAATGCCACAGACAAAAAAGCCCATCATACTCAACAGTAAAATACTGAAGCTTTTGCAGTAAGATCAGCAACAAATTAAGGATGCCCACTCTACTTCTACTTAACATACTGGAAGTACTAGCCGGAGCAATTAGGCAAGAGGAAATACACAGCATCCAAATCAGAAAGGAGGAAGCAAAAATTGTCCCTATGCGCAGAAACACAAAATTTTTTAAGTTTTTTTTTTTTTTGAGAGAGACAGAGACAAAGACAGAGAATATGAGCAAGGGAGGGGCAGAGAGAGGAGAGAGAGGATCCCAAGCAGGTTCCATGCCACCAACGCAGAGCCCAACTTGGAGCTCAAACCCACAAACCGTGATCTTGACCTGAGCCAAAATCAAGGATCGGACACAACCCACTGAGCCACCCAGGCGCCTCGACAAAACATGATCTTATAAACAGAAAATTCCAAAGACTCTAAAAACAAATACTGTTAAAACTAGTAAACGAGGGGTGCCTGGGTGGCTCAGTGGGTTAAATGTCAGACTCTTTAATCTCAGCTCAGTCTTGATCTCAGGGTCATTAGTTCAAACCCCTCATTGGGCTCCGTGGTGTGAAGCCTACTTAAAAAAAACAACTAGTAAACAAATTCAGTAAAGTTGCAGGATACAAAATCAACATATCCTGGGGAACCTGGGTGGCTCAGTTGGTTAAGTGTCCAACTCTTGATTTCAGCTCAGGTCATGGGGAGATTGGGCCCATCTTGGGTTCCTCACTGGGTATGGAGCCTGCTTAAAATTCTCTCCCTCTCCCTTTGCCCCTCCCCTGCTCATATGCATGTGCTCATTCTCGAAAGAAAGAAAGAAAGAGAGAGAGAGAGAGAAAGAGAGAGAGAGAAAGAGAGAAAGAAAGAAAGAAAACAAAAGAAAAAACCCACAAAATCAACATATACTAATGAATGATCTAAAAAGGAAATTAGTGGGCTGCTTGGGTGGCTCAGTCAGTTAAGCATTCAAGTCATGATCTCATGGTTCAGAAGTTCGAGCCCCACGTCAGGCTCTGTACTGACAGCTCAGAGCCTGAAGACTGGTTCAGATTCTGTGTCTCCCTCTCTCTCTCTCTGCTCCTCCCCTGCTCACACTCTGTCTCATCAAAAATAAACATTAAAAAGGAAATTAGTAAAAGAATCCCATTTATGACTGCATCAGAAATAAAATACTAAGGGACAAATTAAACTACGGAAGTGAAAGACTTGTTAGCTGAAAACTATAAAATCTTGGGGCGCCTGGGTGGCTCAGTCAGTTAAGCGTCCGGCTTCAGCTCAAGTCATGATCTCATGGTTCATGGGTTCAGCCCCACGTCGGGCTCTGTGCTGACAGCTAGCTTAGAACCTGGAGCCTGTCTTTAGATTCTGTGTCTCCTTCTCTCTCTCTCTGCCCCTCCCCTGATCACACTGTCTCTCTCTGTTTCTCAAAAATAAATAAATGTTTAAAAAAAAAGTGAGAAAACTATAAAATCTTGAAAGAAATGGGTATAAATGGGTATAAAATTTCAGTTATGCAAGATGAATAAGTTCTAGAAATCTACTGTACAACACTGTATATACAGATAACATTACTGCACTGTATATACTTAAAAATCTGTTAAGAGGGTGAATCACATCTTAAGTGTTCTTATAGTAATAAAATAAATCTTAAAAAAGAAAACAAAAAGTCACAATTGGAATATATTTTAAAGCTTAGGTTAGTATCTCCTGAACATATATCCTAAAGCAGTATTTTTCTTTTTTTTTTGTTTTGTTTTTAATTTTTTTTAATGTTTTATTTATTTTTGATACAGAGAGAGACAGAGCATGAGAGGGGGAGGGCAGAGAAAGAAGGAGACACAGAATCTGAAGCAGGCTCCAGGCTCTGAGCTAGCTGTCAGCACAGAGCCTGACGCGGGGCTTGAACCCACGAACGTGAGATCTGACCTGAGCTGAAGTCAGAGGCTTAACTGACTGAGCCACCCAGGCGCCCCAAAGCAGTATTTTTCAAACTGCAATTTGTAACACACTAGTCACACAATCAATTTAATTGACCAAGATTAACATTTTGCAATTAAATAAAACAAAGGATCAGATTGTGCCACATGTAGTAAGGGTTTTGTTTCATAAAACTTTTGTTTCAGGTATCTATATAATTGGCTGCTAAAATAAAATATGTCTATAATTATGAGTTCTAGCCAAAAATGTTTGAGAAACACTGCCTGTTAGCTGACAATACTTACCTTCCCTACAATCTTTGTCAATGTCCTACATTAGGCTCAAGTGAAACAAGCTATGACAAGTTTAATTACATTCCTTAATATAATCTTATTGATCTGCCAAAAAAATGTATCATTTGGACTTTAGGGGAAAAAACGGGAACAGTACAAGCAATATTCAAGCATTGCTGGAGTGCCAGGCACAAATTACGTCATTTCTACCAATCATGGAGATAGAAGACTACTAAAGAAACATAATGCTAATTTTCTTTAACCACTAAACAATTTAACCATTCAACTACTCCTAATTTTAGGGATTATATACCACCAATGCTATTATTTTATAATAGCAATGCTTTCTGAATTTCCAGGAAAATACCTTACTCTCCCAAATGGGAAAATATGGCCTAATTTTCCTTTAAGAACATAGAATATATATTACAGCTCTGAAATATTCTTTCAAAAACCTTTCTGCCTTGGGGCGCCTGGGTGGCTCAGTTGGTTAAGTGTCTGGCTTCAGCGCAGGTCATGATCTCACGGTTCATGGGTTCGAGCCCTGCGTCAGGCTCTGTGCTGACAGCTGGCTCAGAGCCTGGAGCCTGCTTCAGATTCTGTATTTCCCTTTCTCTCTGACCCTCCCCTGCTTGCGCTCTCTCGGTCTCTCAAAAATAAATTTAAAAAACATAAAAAAAATTTTAAAACAACTTCCTGCCTTAAGCCATAATAATCTTTTTTTGAATAATTAAGATAAAGTAAAACTGTATCTACCAATTCACCAAGCCCTTAGGTTCAAGTATCTCAGTCTCTCAATGATGCTACTGGCATTTTGGATGGATAATTCTTTGTTTTGGACCGTTATCCTTGGTCGCTGACCACTAAATGCCAGTGGTGTGTCTCCTCCCTCCCCGGAGTTACTACAACAACCAAATACTTTTCCAAATACCCTCTGGAGATACGGTACCTCTGTCATTAAGCACCACTGAAAAACTTGGCTGACACTCTCCTGAGATCAACTAATTGCCATATAAATGAACTGTGGCCTCCAATACAGGACAGCATTAAGATCATGTGATCTGAAGTAGAGGAAATATTTACCATTTTTTTTTCCCTAACACAAGGCAGTCCCTGGGTATTATTTTTAAAATGATATGCAGCAACTGTACACATCCAAGAAAAAAAAGGTTAACATAGGGATCCTACAAAAATTCTAAGTTAACAGTTTATCTACATTTCCCCCAAGTTTCATGAAGAAGGACAGGAGAGAAATTATAGAAGAAATGTCTAAGACTATTTCCTTGAACAAAGTCCACAGGTACATTTCTATGTTTATGTATACATGTATAGTGCACAGATTTAAGGGAAAAGTCACTGAGTCATTAATATGTGACAAGTTTTATCAGATTGAAAAGAACATATCACGTGTACTAAAAACTCGTGACCAGAAAGAGTGGCAAATGCTTATTCGATCCAGGCAGTGAGCTTATGAGGGTATTATGATTCTCCTTATTACACAGAGAAGGATACTGAGGTACAGAGACGTTAAATAACCTGTTCAAGATCACCTAATATCTAGGTGGCTGAGCCAGGATTCAAACCCAGGCTAACTCGAGAGCTCTCATGAAGAGCTACATAGTTTCAAGGCACACGTAAGAAGGCTAGAGGAGGAGATTTTAAAAGCAGGAAAGAATCTGTCTGAAAACTATGAAAAAGATTAACACTTCACTAAAGTGCTACTATGAAAAGGTTATCAGCAAAAATTCCTATGACCCAAAAAAACTACATTTTTATCCCAAGACTCTTCAGCAATCATTTAAACTGTGCACTTATAAAAGTTCAAATTACAAAGAAGCTCAAATCAAATGAACTCTGAATTCCATTTCGTACATATTGCCTTGCACATAATACTCAATTTTTAAACACTGTTAGCCAATTTAGTTTGTTGCTTAGGCATTTCTATCGTGACAACCACACGGTACTTATGTACAAGAGATACAAAAAAAATCACTATTAATCTATAATCAATTATATTTTACAAAAAGAAAAAGGCACCTATACAACTGGTAAGTCTGGCAGACAGAAACTTAACCAAACGTGAGCTTTAACATCACCATTAACGAAACTACCATCATGGGCCTCCTGATGTTTAGCACTAAGAAAGACAAAACATCCTGACCACAATATTTATCCTGAAGCTACTCACGAGGAAACAGATAAATTTAAATTGAAGTATAGTTTACAAAGCAACTCATCTCTCAAAATGTCAACGTCATGGCAGATACCTCTCCCTAAACCAGTGCTTTAAGAACTGTTTTAGAGTAAGAGACAGTACAATTAAATGCACTGTAATTCTGAACTGAATTCTAGATCCCAAAGCTTTAAAATAGGGTATAAAGGACATGATTAGAACTAGAGAAATATATAATATAGACTATATATTAGATGACAATATACATATATCAATACTAAAGTTCCTGAGTATAACAGCTATACTACGATTGTGTAGAAGAAATCTCCTTACTCTTTGGAAATATTTAGGAGTAAAGTATCATGATATCTGCAAGTGATCCTTAAATTCCTCAGCAAAATTTAATATGTGTGCATGTATGTATGTGTGTGGAAAGAGAACACAAAAATGTGACAACATGTTCAAAATTGATAAATCTGGTCAAAAGGGTATATGGGTGACCACAGTACCATTCTTTAAACTTTTCTGAAAGTTTAAATGTTATCAAAATAGGGGCACCTAGGTGGCTCAGTCAGTTAAGTGTCCAACTTTGGCTCAGGTCATGATCTTGTGGTTCATGGGTTTGGGCCCCGCATCGGGCTCTGTGCTGATGGCTCAGAGCCTGCAGCCTGCTTCAAATACTGTGTCTCCCTCTCTCTTTGCCCCTCCCCTGCTCATGTTCTCCCTCTCCCTCCACCCCTCTCCCTCTCTCCCCCCAACTCTTTCTCAAAAATATAATAAACACTAAAAATTTTTTTTAATGTTCTCAAAATAAAAGTTTGGGGCAGAAAATAGTCCAAGACACAAAACTTGGGAAGCTTAATGTAATTATTACCTAAGGGATTAAGGACGAATAACAGGATCATTCTCTTTGGTAAAAGTAGGAAATGAATAGAGAAATGAATCAAGAAGCAGAACTCATGGAACAGGATAGGAATTCAGACCACTGTGAGTCAAACCTCTATCTTCCTTGCCTTATAATCCCAAGACCAAGCAAACTATTGGCAGGAACCTCAACACTATCAGTTCTGCAGTAAAAGCTCTGCATGCAGGAACAGTGAGTGTTCACTCGTCCACCAACACTGATTAAATATCTATGTGTCAAACTCCATGGCAGCAGCATAGCAGTATAAATAAGAACACGGGTTCTGGACCTAGACTGTGCAGGTTCAAATCCCAGCTCTTCCGAACTCCAGCTCTACCATTTGCTATTTGTGTAACTTTCGGCAAATGACTCAATTTTTCTGAGCTTGGCTATCTTCATTTTTAAAGGGAAGACAATAACAGTGCCTAATTTAAAGGGTTGTTAAGATTATATGACATAACAAATGTAAAATGATAGAATATTGCCTGGCATGTATATATTAAACAACCCGCTAGATACTAGCTACTTTTCTGTGTTATTGTTAGGCCTAGAGATACACAGTAAAGAAGATATGGCTCCTTCCCTCAGGGTTTTGCAGTCTACCTGGGAAAAAAACAGGAATCAACATCCAGAAAACAGCATGATGAGCATCATGGTAAATGTATTGTAAGAGCAGAGAAAAGGAGTATTTGAATTAAACAAAGGTAATAAGTTGACCACAAATGGGACCCAAGCTGATTTCTTTTTTTTTTTTTTATGTTTTTTACTTATTTTTGAGAGACAGAGAGAGCGCAAGCAGGGGAGGGGCAGAAAGAGAGGGAGACACAGAATCCAAAGCAGGCTCCAGGCTCTGAGCTGTCAGCACAGAGTCCGACGCGGAGCTCGAATCCACGGACCGTGAGATCATGACCTGAGCTGAAGCCAGACACTTAACCAACTGAGCCACCCAGGCGCCCCAAGCTGATTTCTAAAGAATAACTAGTTATTTCCCATGCAAAGAGAATGAATAACCCTTCATGACAACGGTAGAAGCCTGAAAATCTTAATGGGAAAAAGCATGACATCAGTTGAGGTTAAGTGAACAAGAATGAAAAGTAGGGCAGGAAAAATTTAAAGGCAGGCAGGAACCAGATCCTAAACAGCCTGGGTGATAGGCTGACTTTGGACTTTTTCCTGAAAGCGACGAGGAGCCAGTGAAAACACAGAAGTAGAGATATGAAGTGATTAAATCTCCATGTCAGAAAGATCACTTGGAAAGCAAAGTGATGGGCAAATTAAAGAGGTGGCAAGTCCAGTTAGAATTCTACTGAAGTAATACAGAGAGATAAAAATATATAGTTTTCAACGGTCAGGTATATACCTAAGAAATAGAAAAAACATGCATCCACACAAAAATCTGTGCACAAATGGTCATAGCGGCATTATTCCTAATAGGCAAAGAGTAGAAACAACCCAAATGTCCATCAACTGATACACAGATTTTTAAAATGTGGTTTATCCACACAATGGAATATTATTCATCCTTAAAAAGGAATGAAGTACTGACACATGCTACACTCATAGATGAGCCTTGAAAACATTACGTTAAGTGAAAGAAGCCAATAACTAAAGAGTACATATTGGGAGGAGCCAAGATGGCGGAGAGGAAGGGAGCTCTGTTAACTTCGTCTGCCCCATCGATCGAACTGAGAAGGACATTACCCTCATCTGCAAGAGCGGAAGGAGAAAATACAGACTCCAGAAGGAAGAGAACCTGAAGGATACCTGAGTGAGTGAGTGCGAACTGGGGAGATTGGAAAACGGGCCAGCCCGAGATGGGCAGGGGAGGTGGCAGCCCCAGCCCAACGCAGGGCAAGCGCGCGGAGCCCAAGAGACAAAGGGAAGAGGCAGAGAGACTGAACACGCTCATAGTACTGTCTCTGGGGAAGAGGTAAAGAACGCTTAACTGCGCTTGGAGAAGCTCACTCCATAGATAACTGCTGGGTGGCCTAAATCCCAAACCCAGTTGGCGCAAGGGAAGGAACAGCTTCCAGCCCAGCGCCATCTTG